>RCUC01164812.1:0-139101 GCA_003697995.1 Taxidea taxus jeffersonii
GTGAGATTTTTTTCAGTTGCTAGTACAATAGAACTTAATGATGCATTGCAACTAATTAGAGAAGGACCTTTGCCCCAGTTACTGACATTTCCTTCTATCATTTCCACATATTTAGTTTTATAGATTTTTTTTGAATTCTGCTTTACCCCACAGGCAAATTAATCACCATGATTTAACTCAGTCTTACCTTGCATTATGTGAATAATTCTTCCTCTAATACAAATTGTGGCATTAAATTCAGGACTGACATCAAGATCATAACATTTCTATTAGTATATGTGCTGCTGAAGCGAGCACTCGTAACATTTCTATTAGGAACGTTTGCCTTAGGCAAATTTTCTATATGGAACAGTTCCGAGATTAATTTTATTTAGTTGAAAGTATTTTATTGACTACTAATTGCTATAGTTGCTTTAGATTCTTTTCAAATTTAATAAACAAAATCCATTCTCTGGGATTTGCTACTCATAACATCCTGTGCGTTTAAAAAGACTGAGAAATGGGTGGAATGAGTGAGGATTTAAAAAGGAAAAAAGGAGATTATGGGGAAAAAATAGAAAGGATGATGAAGCTTAAACCTTGTCACTTTTTATTTTTCACTGTCTCACTTTTTTCCCTAACATGTAATTTGAAAAAGATCAGTAGAAAAAAGCTCTTTGGTCTTCATTTCTTGTTTCATGTGCTTTGTAATAAGCATAAAGTATCAGTAGGAAGATGTCATTATATGAAAAGTTTTGGCAGAAATATGCAAAACATTCAGGCAGAAATAGGCCTTTAGAATTTCAACAAATTGAGACTTGAATATTTTAAAATCTTAGATTATTTTTTTGACCAAATCTATGAAAGAAGTACTCTACTTCTTCCAAATATAGTGGGCAATATATTTTGTTTTTCCTACTAGTTAAAGTAACTCCCTTTTAGTCAGCTTACTTTTATCTATCTTTTTTTAATTGAGAAAAGCATGTCTAAATATTTGTCTTTGTATTCCTAAATGTGAAAAACAGGGATGACATTTTCACACCTGTCTCATTTTCTTGATTGAGTATTGAAATACTTCAAGAGGTTCCTATGGCAATGTACAACAGAACCTAAGAGTGAAGGCACCAGCCTTCCAAGAAAAAATCTGTAGACAAATGTGCTATGTTAAATAGATCATGTGAATACATACATTTGAGTGTATTAAAATGAAACTGAATTGGTCTTAACATGAATTAAAAGCACTCTTGTCTTTGGATCAAGAGGGATAAGAATCATTCCAGTCCATGTTAATCAGATCATACATAAAATACCACCTTATAATTCTAGCTGGATATTTTTAAAGAAATACTATCAAATGATAGCACACTTACCAGAAAATAACCATTATGGCTTGAAGTTCTGGGAATCTTGTTATATGGTGGATAATTAAAGGAAATGTGAATATTTAGTTTAGCTAATTGAAGACCTAGGGAGAGTTATGACAGGTGACTTAAAGTATCTTAAAATGCAGTGATCTAAATGATTCAGGAGAAAATTAACACCCTGCTGGTAAAGGATACAGGCTGAATGTTGTACAAAATGGACTTGCATGTCTTGATACTAATTTGGTAATATTAAAGAGATTATATGATAATTGTGTCTGAATGATTTGGCATACTATTACTATCATATCTTATTTCAAATTCAGACACACATTCAAGATATCCTATATAAAAATTATAGAATAATTGTTGAAAAAGGAAAACAAAACTGGGGACATCATGTTGCCTGATTTCAAGCTTTACTACAAAGCTGTGATCACCAAGACAGCATGGTACTGGCACAAAATCAAAAACATAGACCAGTGGAACAGAGTAGAAAGCCCAGATATGGACCCTCAACTCTACTGTCAAATAATCTTCACCAAAGCAGGAAAAAATATACAGTTGGAAAAAGGACACTCTCTTCAATAAATGGTGCTGGGAAAATTGGAAAGCTACATGTAGAGGAATGAAACTCGACCATTCTCTTACACCATACACAAAGGTAAATACAAAATGGATAAAAGACCTCAACGTGAGGCAGGAATCTATCAAAATCCTAGAGGAGAACAGGGGCAGTAACCTCTTCGACATTGGCCACAGCAACTTCTTTCAAGATATGTCTCCAAAGGCAAAGGAAACAAAAGCAAAAATGAACTTTTGGGACTTCATCAAGATCAAAAGCTTCTGCACAGCAAAGGAAACAATCAACATAACAAAGAGGCACCCATGGAATGGGAGAAGATATTGCAAATGACACTACAGACAAAGGGCTGATATCCAAGATCTATAAAGAACTCCTCGAACTCAACATACACAAAACAGATAATCACGTCAAAAAATGGGCAGAAGACATGAACAGACACTTCTCCAAAGAAGACATACAAATGGCTAACAGACAAAAAATGTTCATTATCATTAGCTATTGGGCAGATTCAAATCAAAACCATATTGAGATACCACCTTCTACCAATTAGAATAGCCAAAATCAACAAGACAGTAAACAACATGTATTGGAAAGAATGTGGAGAAAGGGGAACCCTCTTACACCATTGGTGGGACTGCAAGTTGGTGCAGCCACTTTGGAAAACAGTGTGGAGATTTCTTAAGAAATTAAAAATAAAGCTACCCTATGACCCTGCAATTGCACTACTGGGTATTTACCCCAAAGATACTGATGTAGTGAAAAGAAGGGCCATCTGTACCCCAATGTTCATAGCAGCAATGGCCATAGTCACCCAACTGTGGAAAGAACCAAGATACCCTTCTGCAGATGAATGGATAAAGAAGATATGGTCCATACATATAATGGAGTATTTTGCCTCCATCAGAAAGGATAAATACCCAACTTTTGTATCAACGTGGATGGTACTGGAAGAGATTATGCTGAGTGAAATAAGTCAGTCAGAGAGGGTCAATTATCATATGGTTCACTTACTTGTGGAGCATAAAGAATAACATGGAGGACATTGGGAGATGGACAGGAGAAGTGAGTTGGTGGGATATCGGAGGGGAAGACAAACTATGAGAGACTGTGGACTCTGAGAGACAAACTGAGGGTTTTGGGGGGTGGAGGGGGGGTTAATCTGGTGGCGGATATTGTGGAGGGCATGTATTGCATGGAGAACTGGGTGTGGTGCATAAACAATGAATTTTGGAACACTAAAAAATTAGAATAAGATTCTATAGTAAGTCAGTAATTTTCTCAACAATTTTTTGTTAGTATATTTATATACTATAGTTTTACAAATGAAACTAATTTTTTAAAAATTCAGAGGAACACAGAATCTCTGTTGCAGCTAAGCTAGGCCATGCCCAGGAGACAAATGGCATATTTTTTCTATGGTTGTTAAGTAAACTGTTTGTTGAGCAAAAGAGGAACTATTCTTGTGAGGAACTACTCTTCAGCCTGTTTGTAAAAGCTTCATGCCCTGAATTCCTGAGAACTCTGACCTTTCTCCCCATCTAGAAAGGTGGTAAGGGAACTTAACTATTGTCAAGACCACATCGTGGGTCATTTGTTATCCGCTGAAATAGTTGGAAGCAGAGTCATTATGGACATTCCTCTGTTCTAGCTGGCTTATAGGCTTTCTCTGAAAATCTAGATTTAATCTGAAACTTCAATTTTATTTTTCCTTCCATGTATCAGAAATTAACACTCAAGGGTTTATGAGAAACATTACAAGTAAAGGAGCACTTTACTATTTTCTCTGATAATGTTTCAGAACATTCAATTGTATATATAGTTTGTTGTGGCTTTTGGCATAGTATAGGAATGCTCCCATGCAAGATTGCTATTATTGTTAGCTGATATAATTATTAGTAAACTTTCTGTGTGTCAGGTAGTACACAGTATCATTTTGTTCTGGGACTGACAGGGAGGCACTGTATGACTAAAATAAACTCTGAGTGACCCAAACCTCTCTCCAGGAATGTTAAGTGTATTCTTTTATTTAATTTTTAATTTTTTTTTTAAGAGAGGGAGAGAGAAAGAGAATCTTTTTTTTTTTTTTTAAGATTTTATTTATTTATTTGTTAGCGAGAGAGAGAGCGAGCACAGGCAGACAGAGTGGCAGGCAGAGGCAGAGGGAGGAGCAGGCTCACTGCTGAGCAAGGAGCCCGATGTGGGACTCGATCCCAGGACGCTGGGATCATGACCTGAGCCGAAGGCAGCTGCTTAACCAACTGAGCCACCCAGGCGTCCCGAGAAAGAGAATCTTAAGCAGGCTCCATGCCCAGTGCAGAGCTGGACATGGGGCTCGATCTCTATAACCCTAAGATCATGACCTGATCTGAAATTGAGAGTCAGACACTTAACCGACTGAGCCCCCCAGGCGCTCCATAAGTGTATTCTTTTTATGTACCATGTTGAAATTACTTCAGTGCAGTAGCGTGGGCTGGCTTGTATTTCATTTTCTTATCAAACTGCCCCTAGTCTCTGAGGAAAGGACTAAGGAGTCATTTGCTCTCTATAGTCTAGGATGAGAAGAAAGACTTGCTTACTTAGGGCAATGGATGACTTGCACAATAGCATAGCTTTATATAGACGGGGAGGACTGGGTTTCATTCTTCTGTGTCTGCATCTGTATTGGAGATATAAACACCCACGTTACTTATTTGATAGGAAGATAAAAATTATCCAAAGAGAAGCAATAGTAAGTGCTAACAAATAATTTAGTCTGTAGTGGTTATGATTTATTTCTTCCTTTACCAGTTATAAATTATGAGAACTTGGTCATGCCTGGCACCATTTTTAATCTTCGTCTTTAATCTTAGTATTCAGTGCATACTGCCGTCTTTAAATATAGATGAAAATAGAACCTCAATTGTAGAGTAATTTGGATGAATAAAATATTTCTATATACATACACAGTGAACACAAATGCACAGACATATTTTAGACTTAGGGGGAAAATTAACTCATGAATGAATCCACATGCTGCAGACAGTGTTAAGAGTTTGAGTAGGTGTGTATATCCAACCTGTTATTTTGTTCTGAGCTGCCTTGATTGATCTGTTTTCAGACTCTCACTTGAGTAAATCTTCAGAAATGTCTATTGAAAAACGTATTTTTGAATGAGATCATAGCATTTCCTACAACTTTTGCAGTTTACTAGACAAAGGTAGAATAATGCAGATGGTTGGATTTTATAAACGGAACTTGGAAAAAAAAAAGATGTCTCCATTCCTGTGATTTCTGTTGTTATTATTTGACTATGTTTGTTAGATTAGATTTTTTTCTTCTGGGGCTCTGTGCCTTTCTATCCCTTAGTCACTTTCCCATCTCTTTTCTGGTTCTTTTGATAATGCCTAAAAGATGCCTGTATTTTGGCTCACGCTGATTGTTTTGTTAATTTTGGATTCCTTTATAGTTTGTGAAGTACTAAAAAGCCACTTTTAGATCCTTTACTAGTAGTGCCAAATAACCATAGGCGTCTCTGTCTGGGACAGCAGAAGGCAGCAAGAGGGTGGAGAAAATAGATACATTAAAAGAAAAATTGTTATGTAAGGAAGAGATTCCTCTAGTTGCTCACTGCCAATTGCCTGAAATGCTACTTCATGCCCTCCTCCTGGGCATGGTCCTGGAGTCAAGGAGAGAACACATGGCTATGCAATCTGGTGGTTTTCTTTCAGGTTTTGCTTTTTATGAGTCTTGACCTGTCTCAAGACTGAGACCTTCAGGCATTCTCTTCTTTTGTCACATTAGAGTTCTTCCTTAATTCTTTGTATCTGGAATTTTCTTGAGAAAGCCTTCATTTCCCTCATTTTACCTGGGATATTTTTGAGGTACAGAAGGCATCCATTAAAGAACAATCTAGGGGCACCTGGGTGGCTCAGTGGGTTAAGCCTCTGCCTTCAGCTCAGGTCATGATCTTAGGGTCCTGGGATTGAGCCCCACATCAGGCTCTCTGCTCAGCAGGGAGACTGCTTTCCCCTCTCTCTCTCTGCCTCTCTGCCTACTTGTGATCTCCCTCTTTGTCAAATAAATAAATAAAATCTTAAAAAAAAAAAGAACAATCTATATTATGGTAGAATTTATAAATAGGTAAATAGCCATCCTTTAAAATTTATATCCACATCAAACAGAACCATAGTTTTGTAGGATATTGTAGTAATTGCTATGGGGTAGAAAATAAAGATGAACACAGTCCATGCTCTTGTGATGTTCAGTGTCTAATGGGGGAGGAAAGACTTAAATAACCACAGAGATAAACCTAGGATTCCAAATCATGAGGATCCTTGAAATACAATATAGGGAGCCATGTAAAATTTTTAAAGGAGGAGAGGGGATGAATCTAGTTTGGAAGGATGTGGGTCAAAGAAGGTTATAGAAAAAGTAGTAGAATTTGGACATAAAAGCTTGTTAGAAACTGAAATTCTTTACATGTTTTATAATAAAACACAAATTACCTATGTGGTAATCATCATTACTGATTTGAAGATGGAAAAGAATAGAAAGGAGAAAAAACAAAGACCTAGTTAGCCCATGAAGTCCTAGTAAATTATTAACCAACATTAATTAATTGTATATGGCTTGTGCATTCCACGTGCCACAGAATAACTTCAGCTGATCATTCACATTGGTTAGAAATCTTACTCTAAAGCCAATAACAACATAAATTGATATGGGTAGTACAACCTCATTGGTACCCTAATCCTGCTTAAATTAAACAACACATATCTGTTTTTGAACTGGGTCTGCTGCCTTTGTGGGCAGGTGTCAGAGCACAATACATTCATGATCCCAAAATAGCTTTATGCATTCTGTTATCACTTCTACTGAAGATGAATAAATGTTAGAAGAATATTTTGTAACTACCTTGTCAATAAAATGTTTATTTTACATAAACATTCTGTACATATGTATATATAAGCATTATGTAAATATAAAATGCTTATAATACATAACTGTTATGTAAAATTAGGAATAAGAGCTAGAAAAGAAGAAAATGTAATAAATCATCCATAATCCCACTACCCACTACTCATAGAAATATGGCTTGCCACATTTATTCTGTGTGATTTTGTGAACATATATTTATATTATATATGTACCTCATAAACATTTGTATTCTATTTAAAGGACATAATGTATATTTTTAACCTCCTATTATTGGATATTTGAGATGTCAAACAACTATATTAAGGTAAACACTAAGAATGGGGTTTGACAGATCAAAGAGCATATAAATTTTATTATTTATATTACTTTTATAGTTTATTTCTTCTGAAAGATCAAATGAGCTATAACCAACATAGGTTTACATGTGTCCTTTTTCACAATAACATTGTTAATACTGGGCATTAATCTTCTAATTTTTGTGAGTTGAATAGACCAACAATTTTAGTGTGGTTAATTTCTAACCTTTCCAACACGTAAGTACTAAAATTATTTCCATTTACTATATTTACTAATATAGAAATAGTCTATAAGAGATGAAATGACTTATTTTAGGTCACATATGATGAAATTAGGTTTGGGTTAGGTCTGTGTCAATAGAGGTAATGCTCTCAGGCTTTCTGTTCCTTGTTGCATATAATTATCAGCTAATATGTTATTGTTAGTAGACAGGTATCTCCTTATCACACCTGAATTTTTCCTGTTTTTTTGGCCACATGTTTATTTCCCTGCTCTTCCAACTCCTCATTTTCCCGTATTGCCAAAATGAATCCCATTAGCATTTCATTGGAATTATGTTGTCATAATGTCAGAGTTAAACTATAGAGCAGAGACCGTCTGAAAACTTGTGCAGGTCGATCAGGATGAGGTAGAGTGGGCTCAGGAGAATTAATTATAGAGCTTGGACATCACTCTTTCAGTGGCAAGCTGGAGGTTCCACTCTTAGAAGCCAATGTGAAGATCAAAGGATTCCAGAGTTTGGGTACAAACTGGAGGTAGTGTGGGGGTTGGGGGCGGTGGGTATGATGGACAAATGCCAGACCCATTGTCACATTCCAGCTGGATGATCAGTCACTTAAGCTCACTCAGATTCAGGATATATCTTCTTTCATGATATTTCCATTTCTGAGACTCAAATTTAAACATGTATCTGGGAAGCGTTTGTGAGAAATATTAGTAGTCTCCTTTTCACACCCAGGAAAAACCAGAGGGCTGTCTAAATTAAATAGTATAATATTGTAACACTGTATCAAACTTTATCTTGGGACAGTGAATGAGAAAGTCACGGGAAGCAGCCTTCTTAGGGGAAACCAGTCACTCTTAGCAGAGAAATGATGCATTCCAGCCACCAGGTCACACTCGGTGCTTTCAGTTAAGATTCCTCTTGCCTAGGGCACAATTTAAAATACCACTACATCCAAAGGGACTTTCCCCATTTAATCTGACAGTTAGTATTGGTTTTGAAGTGTATCGTAAAGCAGTAAAATCAGTGGTCACATAATTTTGCATGTGTTTAATGATTCATACACGTCAATAAATCACAGAGCCCAATAGGATTAGAAGCAATTCATTTATTCAACCATTCTCAAGACAGTTGAGAATCATCCTTCCATAAGGTAAGAAAACAAACAAAGCCCAAACCCTAAATCCTCTTTATTGTTAATGGTTACACTTCATTATCATTTTAATTTTCTTTTAGAAGGACTTTGACTTAATAATGGCTTATTAGCTTTGTAATACAATTTTGTATGGTTAGAGGAAAAATGGAAATTTTTTTTCTAAAAGAAGTTAAAATTCTCTGCGCTGAGGGCTGAAGCCTGACAAGAAGTTTCATCAAGAATTCATAAGTATTGGGGCGCTTGGGTTGGCTCAGTTGGTTAAGCGTCTGACTTCACCTCAGGTCATGATCCCAGTGTTCTGGGTTTGAGTTCCGCATGGGCTCCTTGCTCAACAGGGAGACTGCTTATCCCTCTGTCTGTCACTCCCCCTGCTTGTGCTCTCTTTCTGACCAATAAATAAAAAAAATCTTCAAAAAATTTGTAAGGTTTTAGGTAAATATTGATGTATAGGTTGTTTAACATAAAGATCTGTTTCCTATTTCAATCTTTTTTTAAGATTTACTTTTTTTTTTTTTTTGAAGATTTATTTATTTGAGAGAGAGAGAGAGAGCAAGCAAGTGGGAGTGGGGGTGGAGGGAGGGAAAATCTTAAGCAGACACCCCACTGAGTGCAGAACCCACCATGAGGCTCAGTTTTTTTAACCCTGAGTTCGAGACCTGAGCTGAAACCAAGAGTCAGAGGCTTACCCGACTATAACACCCAGGTGCTCCATTTTCTGTCTCAGTCTTGAATAATAAATGTTGATTGAGCCTCTGTTTAGATTCAAGACCTTGTTTAAGGCTCTGCAGTGCAATAGAGAGTGAGACAGTCCTATGACCTTGGACTTGCATTCTAGTAGGACTGATCAAATCAATATCTGCTTTCTTTGACCTACTGGTACTATTTGATGATTACACCAAGAGATACTTGGTCTCTGGGCCTGGAACACCTGGAAGAATGCAAACCAAGAATCAGAGGTAATGGTATACACATTTAGTGCATGTAATGGCAGAGAAAACGTTTGATTTTGGTTCCTAGGGTTCTGCCTCCAAAGTTGATGTTCTTTGCCCTACATCACTCACTTATTCCATATCTACTGTGTTCCACATGCTACGCCACACTCTGGAGATGAAGCTGTGAGCAAAATAGGGAGGGTCTTTGACTTATGAAACTTAGAGTTTAGTGGGGGAGACAGAGAAGAATAATTATGTCAACAATTAATATTTTCCAACTCCCTAATAAAGATTTAAATGAAGTGTTAGCATTAAGGTAAAAAACATACACACACACACATATACACATTTATATGCTTTTATAAATATATATATATGTATATATTTGTAACTTTGATTTTCTTCCTTAACATAGAAAAGGATGGTTCTCTCCTACATTGAGAATGGTGGAGTAAATGCACTATTCCTAGATATGCTGTAATCTGTGATGCATTGAGTCTCTGAGTTTTTATAAACACATAACAATTATGTGATCTTTGATTGTTACTTTGTAATAATAATAGTCAGATAATAACATGATTGTGACAATTCTTGCTTCTGTTTTTATTAATTGGTAAGAGGTATATAATTTTACTCAACTGAATTGGTGTAATTGCAATCAGGAACAATGAAACTTGGAATTTCAATGAGCTTGTGCTACCTAACTTGGTATTAATATTAGGGTTTTCCAATACTGAAAAAAGTTCTTGTAGTCTTTCTGGTATTTGGTTAGGAAAAGCTGCTTTCATTTGTAAGGCACGTAGTATGCAAAATTTCAAAAATATATACAATTTTATTTTCTTAAATTCACCCTAAGAACCTAAGTTTCCTTAAGAACTTAATATTTTAGGAGCACCTGAGTGGTTCTGTTGGGTAAGTGTCTGACTCTTAATTTTGGCTCAGGTGATGATCTCAGAGTTGTAAGATCTAGCCCCGCACTGGGCTCTGTGCTCAGCAGGGAGTCTACATGAGGATCTCTACCATACACCCATCCCCGCCCTCCCTCATGCTCTCTCTTTCTCTTGAGTAAATAAATAAATCTTTTTAAAAAAATCTTAATATTTTAATGAACAGATTTCAGAAGGCCATCCAACTTACATACAACAAAACTGCCTGGTCTAAGTTTGGTGGATGATAGAGCTAATATTCCTGATATTAAATTTATCTTTAATTGGTTTTAAGAAAGTTCTTCAACTGAAATCTTTCTATACTCCCACAGGAAGAGAATTTCATTTTTTAAGCTTTTTCAGGGCTTGTTGTAAGAGTTCCAAAATAAGACAAAGTAAAACACAAAATAAACAAACAAAAACCCCCAACAGTCTAATTTTCTTTCTTTACATTTCGTTTTCAAAGTATTTCATAGGATATTCAAAAAGAGTTGAGAGAAAAACCCAGATATTAGTGTTATGACTTTTCCTTTCTAATTAATGAAACATGTGACGTGAGGTTATCACTTAATATACCTCCTGTCTCTATTGGGAATGGTGCATAAGAATGTTAGTGGAAAAGCACGAGTTGGTTCACAGAAGTAAATTTTCCAGTAGACCGAGACTTGTTCTTTCCGGCAATTATTTAAGGATCTTGAAAAGAGCCTTTCAAATGTTAGTATTTTCCTTAATGTTTACATAAAAATATTATATAAATTAGGACAATATTTTGGTCACAAAGAGACATTGTACCTCCTCATGGATTTAGATATTTGCTCGTTTCACCCCATAAATCTAGTTCCCATAACAAAGAAGGACAGTTTGGTCATTACAGTTTTATGGATAACCTCTTAAAATAGTTAAACCAAACAGAACTTATACTTATGTTGGTTCCTATTTGTATTGACTTTCAAACAAAATTATGGACTACACAGAAACTAAAATCAGTATAAAACAAGACAGTACATTGACCTACATAAACACATACACATGTAGGTAAAGGATTAAGCCAACAGAGGTGTTTGGCCACCTGGGGTGTCATTGTTACTGATGTTGGTCATATTGGGGTTTTGGTTTTCCTGGCAGCTGAATTAGAAGAGAAATGTTTTTGTCTAATAAAAGAAGCAAACACACTTGTGTAAGGAGTTATGTATTTTCTTCTGGCATTGAGTCCAAAAAGAACTTTGCCATATGGGACTTTTGTTATCAAGCAATAAAGTGTATTGATCAAGATCAGGGATCCACTAACTTTTTGTATAAAGAACCAGATAGGATATAGTTTAGACTTTGTGGGCCATATGGTTTTTGTCTCAACTACATGACTTTGCCGTTGTAGTGTGAAAAGAGCAATAGACAATAAGAAGTAAGTAAATGAATATTTCTGTGTTCCAATAGAACCTTGTTTGTGGACACATTAATTTCAATTTCACATATTTTCAAATGTAATGGACTATGTTTTTCTTTTGATTGTTTCCAGCCATTTAAAAATGTAAAAACCATTCTTTGCTGAGTGGCCATACAAATACAGTTAGTGGGCCAGATTTGGCCTTCAGGTTGTAGTTTGCTGACCTCTGCTTAAGATTACTGGATGTCTATCCATTCATCTGTCGATGGACATCAGGACTCTTTCTGTCGTTCAGTCAGAGAAAGATGATTATCACATGCTCTCACTGATATGTGGAATTTGAGGAACAAGGCAGAGGATCACGAGGAAAAAGAGGAAAAAAATGAAAGAAGAAGAAACCAGAGAGGGAGACAAACTATAAGAGACTCAATCTCAGGAAGCAAACTGAAGGTTGCTGGAGGGGAGGGATGGGGTGGCTGGATGATGGACATTGGGGAGGGTGTGTATTGTGGTGAGCACTGTGAATTGTGTAAGACTGATGAATCACAGACCTGTATCCCTGAAACAAAAAAAAAAAAAAAAAAGAAAGAAAGAAAAGAAAAGAAAAAGAACATTATTGAATGTCTAGTCAGTTTGTCAGATTTCTGTCCTGTTCAAAATTGCAGCATTTCCACCCCTAAAGTTCTTAGGTACCTTCCCTAATTTAGCTTTCTTCATAGAATTTATCATAACCTGAATTATTATATATGTGTATGTATGTGTATATATATGTATAATTTATATATGTGTGTATATGTATGTATATATATATATATATAGAGAGAGAGAGAGAGAGAGAGAGCTCACTTTGTTAAAGAATTAGAATAGTTCTTAGAATTATTAGCATAAACATTTCATGCAGGCAGACCATTTTACCTCTTTTTTCACTGCTAAATAATTAACATCTAGATAGTGGATGGTACATGGTGGATGCTCAATAAATCTATATTTTGTCAACAGATATAATTCTGGGGTCATAAGGGCATATGCATTTGGAGAACATCTATATATAAAAGACCACCAGCAACTAGCTGTGATCACTCAAAATGACATTATAGCTAAGGAAAAAAGAGTATAAGATCAAGCTTTGAGAAACTCTTACAGTTATATGTCAAGCAGATGGGAAAGGCTAGAAGGAACATTGAGCAGTAGCTGGTGATATCAGAAAAAAAATGTAAATATAAGGCATGTGGGTGGCTCAGTCAGTTAAGCATCTGCCTTTGGCTCAGGTCATGATCCCAGGGTTCTGGGATCGAGCCCCACATCAGGCTCCCTGCACAGCAAAGAGCCTGCTTTTTCCCCTCCCTCTGCCCCTCCCCCTGCTTGTTCTCTCTCTCTCTGTCAAATAAATAAATAAAATATTAAAAAAAAGAAAAGTGGGAGTATTTGATTTTATGTAAGCCGAGATAGAAAATGAACAACCGTCTTGAAGTCTTCTAAAAGACACATAAAATAAAATGTGAAAAATTCCATTTATATTTTGCAACATAGAGCTTATTGGTGGACTTGATAAACACAGATTTACTAGAGTAGTGGAGACAGATGCAACATTGGAGTGAGGAGGAGTAATGTGTAATAATTAAGACTGTGATTTTGGCATAGGGACAGTCAAATCAACATATGGTAATAGCATAAGATAATGAGCTTAAAAATTGCCCCAAACATATGGGGAGATTTTATATGTCAGAGACAGACAAATGCAGATCTGTGGGAAAGGTGAGATCATTCAATAATTATGTCATTGGGTTTAATGGTTATCCATATGGGGAAAAAAATTCAACTTAATCTCTCCACACCATGGCAATCAATTCTGGGCTTTAAAGATTTAAATATCAAAAACTGCCATTTTTTGCAGAAGCAGGAAAAAAAAATCCTAAAATTTATATGGAACCACAAAGGACCTCAAATAGCCAAAACAGTCTTCAGAAAGAACACAGCTGGATGGTACTGATGTAGAGACATACAGACCATACAGAACCCAGAAATAAAGCCTGGTTGACTAATATTTGACAAGGGCACCAAGGAATACCGAATGGGGAAAGGATAGTCTCCTCAACAAATGGTGTTGGGAAAACTCATGTTTATATGCAAACGAATGAAATTTGATCTTTACCTTTCACCACACACAAAAATCAACTCAAAATTAAGGAATTTAACTTAAGACCTGAAACCATAATACTCCTAGAAGAAAACATAGGGGAAGCTTCATGACATTGGTTTTGGCAATGGTTTCTTGAATAAGACACCAAAAGAACAGGCAACAAGATTATTAAAGATAACTCGAACCACATTAAACTAAAAAGCCTCTGCATAACAGAGGAAAACATTAAAAAAAGAAAAAGGTAGCCTATGAATGGGAGAAAATATTTGTAAGGACTACATTGGATAATGGATTAATATCCAAAATATATAAGGAGCTCATACAACTCCATAGTAACAAAAAACAAAACAATAATTCAATCAAAAAATGGACAAAGGACTTGAATTAGACATTCTTCATAGAAGACATAGACGACATACAAATGACCAGCAGGTATATGAAAAGATGATCAACATCCTTAATCATCAGGAAAATGCAAATCAAGATTACATTGAGGTTATCACCTAGCATCTATTAGAATGGCTATTACAGAGAGAGAGCATGATAACTGTTGGCAAGGATGTGGAGAAATTGGAGCTCTTGTAAACTGTTGGTGGGAATGTAAAATGGTATAGCTGCTATGGAAAGCAGTATGCAAGTTCTTCAAAAATTAAAAATAGAACTACAGGGTCACCTGGGTGGCTCAGCCAGTTAAGTGTGTGCCTTCAACTCAGGTCATAATCCCAGGGTCCTAGGATGGAGCCCCAAGTAGGGCTCTCGCTCTGTGGAGAGTCTGCTTATCTCTCTCCCTCTGCCGCTCCTCTCTGCTTGTGTATGTGCTCTTTCTCTCTAATAAATAAAATCTTCTAAAAAAGGAATATAAGGAATAACATGGAGGGCACTAGGATATGGAAAGGAGAAGCGAGTTGGGGAGAAGGAGATAAACCATGAGAGACTGTGGACTCTGAGAAACAAACTGAGGGTTTTGGGGAGGAGAGGGGTAGGGGTTGGGTGAGCCTGGCAGTGGGTATTAAGGAGGGCACGTATTGCATGGAGCACTGGGTGTGGTGCATAAACAATGGATTATGGATCACTGAAAAAAAAAAATAATCTCCTACAATTCCAGAAAAAAAAAAAAAAAAAGAACTACCATATGATCCAGGAATCCCACTTATGGGTATTAACCCAAAATAATTGAAATCAGGATCTCAAAGAGACACTGGCTCTCCAATGTTCACTACAGCATTATTCACAACAGCTATGTATAAACAATTTAAATCTATTGGTGGATAAATGGATAAGAAAAATGTGGTATACACATACAATGGAGTATTATTCAATCATAAAAAGAAGGGAATCCTGCCATATGAAACAATATGTATGAAACAGGAGGACAAAATTATGCTAGGTGAATAAACCAGTCACAGAAGGACAAATATTGCATGATTCTGTTTACATAAAGTATCTAAAATACCCAAACTCATAGAAGCATAATGGAATCGTGATTGCCAGGGACTGGGAGAAGGGGCAATGTGGATTGCTTTCAGTGGCTATAAAGTTTCAGTTATGCAAGATGAGTAAGTTCTAGAGATCTGCTGTGCAACATTGTTCCTATGGTTAACAATACTGTATTGTACACTTGGACATTTGTTAAGAGGTACATCTCATGTTAAGTGTTCCTACCATAGTAGGAAGAAAAAATATGTAGAAAATTTTTGATTAGATGTTTTAAATTTCTTATATATGAGATGGTTTTGACTAAACAAAAATAAATTTAACTATTAAAATTAATATTCATAAAACTACACAACAAGAAAAGTGAAAAAATAATCTACAATTTGGGAGAAAATACTGAAATTAAGCATAAAGTGTAAGCTTCCAGAGTATATAAAGAGTTCCTATAAACTACTAAGAAAAAGATAACCACATAGCAAGATAGAGAACAGATACAAATAGGCATTTTTCCAAAGAGGAAATACAAATTAAAAACATAATTCTGACCTCTGGATTCCCATAATATAATTGTGGCAGCCAAACTTTGCTCACAACTCTTCTCCCCAAATCTCTAGGCTAATAAGGATAACAAAGTTACCCTTAGAGTATGACTAAAGCTCAGGTAAGTGACAGAGAATACTGTACATTTTAAAATTTTATTTTATTTTGTTCATGTCCAAGCCAACAGAGTAGACTCTGGGACACACAACAGAGCCAGGAGTCAGGAGGGAAATATACAGAACAGAGGAAGAGGCATGTGGTCTAGTCAAGATGGAGAACAGAAAACAGCGACCAGCCGTTCAAGTGTGAATGAACAATCACATCCAGAATGCAAAATACTGAGGCCAAAATGGAGACCTAGGGAACTAGAATACAAGCTTTTGTGGAGCTGGGCAGTTTGGAGTGTACTTAGGATAAGAAGAAATAGTTTTAGGAAGACCATACATCGGGGGTAGAGAAAAGCCTTGGGAGACTGATGTTTTTCTTGGAAGCTTAGTGGTGAAAGGGTGAAAAGAAGGTCTGAAGAGAAGAGGACTAAGAACAAGATATAAGAAGTTCAGATCCAAATTGTATTGTTTACGAAGAAATTACATTTAAATGCTATAACAGAGGAGGGTGCCTTTGAACTAAGGACTCTGGCAGGATAACAGAAGAAAACTTGCCCCCTACACTCTCATTTCTCACCCCCACCTTCCCCTATACACAGAGGACTCTAATTCTAATGGTTAAAAAAAATACAACATAAATAATGATAAAGCAAAAAAAGGAGAGAGGCCATGTATAGATATAATATATAAAGATACTGGAAAAGAAATCAGAAAATAAAGCTTTTCAATATGTAAGCACACTCCTACAAAAAGCCATGGTACAGAAGAAAATGCATATAGCATCCAAATTAAAATTAAATATAGTGAAACATGAAATTTAAGATGAGAAAGAATTTCAAAAGTGATAAATCCAAAAAATTAGTATGGAAAGAGAAATACAGGGAGCTGATCAATGTCAGAAAACAAATAAAAGAAGATAAAATAACCTTCAAGTGAAGACTAAATTACAAGGTGCCCACATTCTATTTATAGGAAGATAGGGAATTAAATAAAAAGAGCAAAAAATTAATGAAACTGAAATATAGAAAGAGGTACACCATGTGCAGACATGTATAGAGAACACAGCTATAATGACCCAACATACATAAAATTCGTATCTACCAAAACAGGAAATAAAACAAAAAGAACAGAACTCATGTTTAAACAGTTTAGGAAAGCACCCTGAAACAAACAAACCCCTAAACCTGGCCCACTGCATACTGGGAAATATGGGGCTGTTATCATGAACTTCAAGGTATGTCCTACACACCTTATAAATGTCCAGGAAATATAGTAGACATGCTAGGTATTGACAAGTGCCCATTTTATGTTCATTCTTTTAAAATAAAAGCATTCCTCTCTCTCTCTGTCTCTGTCAGATAAATGAATAAAATCTTAAAAAATAAATAAATAAAAGCATTCATCAGAATTGTGTGATAGTATCAAGCCAAAGAGAGAAAAATCACGTATGGGGTTTTCATAGATAATATATAATGGGGAAGAATCATACGAAGTGTTGAGAATGAGGAGCCATAGAAATCTATGCTAGATGTTTAAACAGTGAAGACAGGAGAGGTCAACTTGGTAGGGAAGGTGTTGTTGGTCAATGACTTGCAGATCTTAATACAGTTAGCTGCTGGTGACAGTGTGCGTGGATCTGACTGTTGGGTGTTTAGAGGCATTTACTTCCACAAGGACTGAATTGTCCACACCACCATGCTCCATGAGAATCTGTTCCTTGTATCAGGGAAATGTGTCAGCTCTGGTGTCAGTCACTCAGAAATGGGGAAACTTTTGAGAAGGGGTGAACTAAAGGCAGAAAATGATTAGATTTATTAGGGAGTGAGTGGGATAAGATCAAGGGTCATTTTGAGGAGCAGGAAGAATGTAAAAAGATTAGAAAGTCAGGGCAGGGGACAGATGGCCATGTTGCTGCAAACTGGTGAGAGTGTTGTCAGGTAGTTGGGCACCAGAGTCCTAACCCGAAATGTCCCCCAAACGGCCATATGTCATTGTGAAAACCGTAATGGATAGCATTCTGAATCAGGCTTAGCTTCTAGAGGCTAATGGGCCTTCCACGGTCACAAGCTGACCTAGGATAAATTTCTTTCTTTTTTTTTTTTTTCAATTTTTATTTTTATTTAAACATATAATGTAATCCCATCACCCTCTCCCAACCCCACTCCCCCCACCCCCCTCAGTTTGTTTTATGACATTAAGAGTCTCTTTTGGTTTGTCTCCCTCCTGATTGTTTCATTTATTCTTTTCCTACCCCCTTAACCCCCACCCCCATTGCATCTCCACTTCCTCATATCAGGGAGATCATATGATAGTTGTCTTTCTCCGACTGACTTATTTCACTAAGCATAATACCCTCTAGTTCCACTAGGATAAATTTCTGTTGATTGTTCCTGTTCAGAAGCAATGGTGTGTTGAGAAAGAGCAAAAGGGCTTTAAAGTCACCCAAACCATGGATCTCTTAATAAGCTTTGATAAAATGGAAAGAATAATACCTATATTGTATAGTTTGGGTAAGGATTAAATTGTTGCTGTCCTTTTGTCTTCCAAAGCCTGAGTCAATTGAATCTAAGGAAACAATGTTGAAATCTCTGCTGGATTGTGTTTGAGCCTTGGGAGAGGGATACTTGGTTTGCCACTCCGCTAAAATGTTAGATGCTGTGATTTCACAAAAAGGCCTAAAGTCCCTCACCATCCTAGGAAAGAGACCTTTTAAGTCACTTTATGCTTTCCCAGAAGGTTGCTCTTGTCTCATTGATTAAACAGTATAGGGTTTTTGTTTATTTGCTTTTTGGTTAAAACATCTTAACCAATAGATAAGAACCTTCCGAAGATAGTGGTAGTGTATTGTTGTTGTTGTGTGTCTATATCCAAAGACGCAACAGGTTCCTGGCATTCGCAGGTGACCATCCATCGATGAGCGAATGACATAGCAAACGAGGACAGAACTGTTTTAGAGTGCTTTGGAAACCTCTGCGAACTTGGGGAAGGAGTTATTCCCTTTTCTTTGACACTGCTCCCTCAGCGTCCTAGATTATATGAAACTGGAAAACCTAATATAAATAATGGATTCATTAAAGGGAAAATAATAGCGTAAAGTTCTTGTTCAGGTAGGAAACATCACCAGGGGCCGAGGAAACTCTTTCTCTAAATGACATTTTCAAGACAGTTTTGAGGTGTTCCGGGTATTTAAGAAGATGACCCTAGAATACGTTCTAGAGGGCTCAATTAAAAATGCAAGGTTGCATGTTGATTTCCCAAAGCAAAGATTTGGCCGACACCTTTGGTTTTGTGCTAGAGGCTAAAGCCTCAGGTCAGAAGCTTGTCATTGGTTATACTACCCAGGAGCAGAGGGACAAACTAAAATGGTCTCTGGTGAGATTCACCTCATCTTCTTGCCAAGCTGACGCGTGTCAATCCAGGGGTTCTCCTGCCGAGTGGCTTTCTCCTGGAGTTCTGGCTTTATAAGAAGTAACACTTAATAAATGTGTGTTGATGGAAACGAATGCTAGGTCCCATTATTAGTTGATGTACCATGGGTTCCAGTTTTGGGGGGGCTATTTGTCTGTTCTTCAGGAGAGAGGAATAAAACATGTAGTTTTTTAAAAACTTTGTTTGAGATACTTGTAGATTCTCGTGCTTGTTGGAAATAATGCAGAGAGATTCTCTATATGCCCTTCACCCAGTTTCCTTTATAACCAGAAAACTGACATTGATATGAATCATCAACATTATTCAGATCTCACCTGTTTTACACACACAATCGTGTGTGTGTGTGTCTTTAATGTATTTATTTATTTGACAGACAGGGATCACAAGCAGGCAGAGAGGCAGGCAGAGAGAGAGAAGAGGAAGCAGCCCCTCCCCCCAGAGCAGAGAGCCCGATGCGGGGCTCAATCCCAAGACCCCGGGATCATGACCTGAGCCTAAGGCAGAGGCCCCAACCCACTGAGCCAGCCAGGCGCCCCATGTGTGTGTGGTTTTATGCCAATTTTATTACAAGCATAGATTCGTATCATCACCGCTGCAGTCAAGATACAGAAGAGTTCCGTCGCATGGATCTCTTGTGCTACCCTCTCACCGTGACAGCCACCTCCCTCCCCTCCAGCTTCCTGAATCCTGGCAACCGCCAATCGATTATGCTGTTACAATTCTTCCAAATTACTGTGTGTATCCGTAGTTTGTTTCTTTTTATTGCTGAGTAGGATGCCTTGGCACAGAGGTACACCGATTTGCTCAACTGTTCACCTGCAGAAGGAAATTTGTGTTGCTTTCAGTTTGGAGCTCTTGCAAAGCAGAGCTGCTCTAAGCATCCATGTAGAGGTTTTTGTATGAATTTAAATTTTTCATTTCTTTGGCATAAACCCCCAAGGGTGCGATTATGGGTCATATGGTAAGCACATGCTTAGTTTTGTATGAAACCATCACACTCTTTTACAGAGCAGAGGTACGATTTTGTATATCCAGCAGTGTATATAGGTTTCTCTGCGCTCTCATGTCATTTGGTGCTATCGTTATTTTTTTATTTTAGATAGGCAGTAGTGTCACATTGTGGGCTTAATTCATGTTTCCCTAATGGATAATAATGTTGAACATATTTTCATGTGCTTATTTTTTATCTGCATGTTCTCTTCGGTGAAACATCTCTTCATGTCTTTTGCCCATATTCTTTAAAAAAAAAAAGATTTTATTTATATATTTGACAGAGAGACACAGAGAGAGAGGAAACACAAGCAGGGGGAGTAGGAGAGGGAGAAGCAGGCTCCCTGCAGAGCAAGGAGCCCGATGCAGGGCTCGATTCCAGGACCCTGGGATTATGACCTGAGCCGAAGGCAGATGCCTAATAACTGAGCCACCCAGGCACCCCTCTTTTACCTATATTCTAATTGAGTTTCTTTTAATGTTGAGTTTTGAGACTTCTTATATATTCGAAATATCTGTTCCTTGTTGCATATGTAATTTGCAAGTGTTTTTTCCCCAGTTAGTGGTTTGTCTTCTCATTCTCTTCAACTTATATACTGTTACGTTTAAGCCCATGATGCATTTTGAGTTCATTTTTGTGTAAGGCGTGAGGCTTAAGTTGAATATTGTTGTTTACTTGCCAAAGTATGTCTAATTTCTCCAGCACTGTTTGCTGGAAAGGCTATCTTTCCTCTGCCAATACCAGACTGTCCTGATTAGCAGAGCTATTTAGTATATCATAACATTGGGTAGAGAGATTCCTGCTACTTTGTTCTTTTTCCAGTGGTCTTAGATATTTCCAGATCTTTTATTTTTCCATATGAATTTTAGAATAAACTTGTCTACGCCTTCAAAAGAGCCTTACTGATATTTTAATAGGAATTACATTAAACTCATAGATCAATTTGGGGAGAGACAATTGACATATTTACTATGTTGGGTCTTCCAATTCTTCAACATGATTTCTTTCTCCATTAACTTGTGTTTTTTGATTTGTTCTTTTGTCAGCATTTTGTAATTTTCAAGATAGAGATCCTATCCATGTTTTGTTAGATTTGTACCTAAATATTTCATTTTATAAATCATAAACAGTATTACATTTTTAAATATGATTTCCACATATTCATCATTATTATAATTTTTTTTGAGTATTTGTTTGGGATTAAGCTCTCATCTGTTGCTTTTCCTTATAGCCAATACACTCACCTATCAATCTGCTGCCTTTGATCTGCCCTAGGCAGAAATTAGATCACGTTTGCAGGATCTGGGCCTCTGGTAATGTTCCTTGAGGCAATAAGTGAGGTTCAGGGGCATCTGTTACATGTAAATCCTACATGCTCTGTGACAGTGTTTCCTCCTATTTGTGGACATTTTTACTTTGGTATCCATGACTATCTTCTGGATGATGACAATTGCAATAAGTTTGATTACTGATATGTCTAGTTTCCCAGCAATGAAGACATTGGTGACAAATATCAATATAAGTAAGACATAAACCAAAATTCATTTAGGACTTATTTCCCAAAGTCCTTTTAATAATGTCAACATAGCATGCTGTATCAAAAAGATGATAATTTGGTTTCTAGGGTATGTAGAATACGAATGAGTTTTAAAGGAATTTCTTAAACTTAAAAAACATATTTCTCCTGTACTACTAAATAAGCTCTTGCCTATAAAAAAAGTTTAATTTTGGTCCTAAAAATGTTGTAAAATTTTGGTCACTATGACAGCATACATAATATTAACTAAACAATCAAATAGCTAGCAATGTTCACTCTTGTATTTTCAGGTCTTGTCAATAGCATTGATACAAACTTAATTAAGATAGTAGATACTACATTTAGTGATAGAAATTCACAATGAGGGGCACCTGGGTGGCTCAGTCAGTTAAGCATCTGCCTTTGGCTCGGGTCATGATCCTGGGGTCCTGGGATCGAGCCATGCATTGGTCTCCCTGCTCAGTGAGGAGTCTGCTTCTCCCTCTGCCTCTGCCCCTTCCCCCTGCCACCACTTCTGGTCTCTCTCTCTCTTACCCACTCTCTCTCAAATAAATAAACAAAATCTTTAAAGAAAAAAAAAATTCACACTGATGAAATTCATTGAAATTCAAAAAGAAGAAATTTACCTTTAAGGAAATCTGCTTCCATTAAATGAAATGAAAATAGAGGTTTCACTATCATAAAGTTGATTAATTGTAAAATGGCCAAGTTTTCGCTTTGCCTGTATAGACTTTTCCCCAAACATTCCCTACTTATATCCTCCTCTGACCCACTATATATTATTTCCACTAGAGTTGGCTTCTTTTTATAACATGCTAGTCTTTTGCTTATAGCTTCCACTGACCTGATAAGTTTGTCTTCTCTTCCTGGTAAGACTGGCAGGCAACCTGCATGCAGGAACTGTGTGATACCAGTTTTTAATGGTTTCACATATGTGTTTGTTGATATGTGATATTTATATATATATATATATATATATATATATATATATAGTTTCACCTATAATAAACACTATATACCAGTACTACATAATTATTGCATGAAATTAGGTAGTCATGGGTCTTGCAATGTTCTATCCCATAGATAGTGCAACTTAATTTTGACCAAATTTGCTGAATGCCAGTATTTTCTGTGGTTGGGAATGGTGATAGTAATGATTTTCCGTATAGTATTTTGTCATAGAAAGGTGCACACACATACATACATACGCATATAACATGCACAAATCATAGGAATAAAGATTGATAGAGTTTTTTTTTTTTTTGTGGGTATATACCATGTAACTGCTACTCAAATCAAGCTAAAATTTTTATCACCCTGGAACACGGCCCCATGCCTTGTCAAGGAATTACTGTGGCCTTCTGAAGCTACCACTGTTTTAAAAATTGAGTTATAACTCACATATCATAAAATTCATCATTTAAAAATGAATAGTGGAGTGGTTTAAAAAAAAACTCTAGAAAGCATACTTGTCTATATAAATATTCAAATACCTATGCCCTTTTGCCTATTCCAGTGGTCCCAGAGAGCTAAATTCTGGAGGCACTTTACTTATCATGAAGGGCTTAATTTTTTTTTAAGATTATTTATTTATTTATTAGAGAGAGAGAGAGAGCGAGCACAGGCAGACAGAGAGGCAGGCAGAGGCAGAGGGAGAAGCAGGCTCCCTGCCGAGCAAGGAGCCCGATGTGGGACTCAATCCCAGGACGCTGGGATCATGACCTGAGCCGAAGGCAGCCACTTAACCAACTGAGCCACCCAGGTGTCCCATGAAGGGCTTAATTTACCAGAAAGCTCAGTCTGATATTGCTATCCTATTTCAACTATATGTAATAACAAAACGGACTTTACTCAGTAAGAACATATTGATCAGGGTCTAGTCTGGTAAATGTCAGCATATTGGGAAAGTGAGTGGAAGAGCTTGGCGTTCTCTGAAAAGTTTCTAATTTTATAGTTTGGAGTTATCTTACACATAAGCACACTGATACGTGTGTATACATATGTTCCATATCTGTAATCTATATATGAGTGTTAGAGTTGTGAAAAAATGTTTCAGTGTGATCCCAGTTGTGTGCACATCGACATTTTGTTTTATTTCAGTTTTCCTTCCACTTAATAATTACCCAATCTTTTCAAGACAACATAATTTTCTAGCTATTATTTTATATATTTTAAGTATAATTGATTTAATCTATCTGTATACACACGCATATAGGTGTATATGTATATTGGCACACATATATTATACAATGAGATAATCAGATCTCAAATTCCTTTTAGAATTAAATGCAATATGAATTAACTACTCACCTCTCTTTTGCTTCATTTACTACTCTGACTTATTTTGACTACCTTTACTTTCTACAGTTGTCTACACACACACACACAGACACACACACACACACACACGTGTAGATATATTAAATTGCATACATAATTTGAAAGAATGATGATGAAGATCTTTAGGAATTTTTGTTTGTTCTCTCTACTGGAAGAAGAATAGGTTGGGACAGAAGCTTATGTGTCAGGTTCTTTTTCAACCAAAATTATGTTGTTGAAATTTATCTATGTTATGTATAGTTGTTTCCCTTTCATTCTTCTTGCTGGTAACAGTCCATTGTATGAACATACCACAATGTGTTTATCTATTCTAATGTTTTCTGATCTTTGTGTAATTCTCAGCTTGGAGCTGTTATAAGTAGATCTCCTACAAATGCTTTTGTTTATGTGTGTATATATTTATATCTCTATAGACATAAACCTAGAAGTGGAAATATTGGGTCTTCAGGGATATATATGTTCAGCTTTTGTCAATATAGTCAGGTAATGGAAGTACCTGGGAGTATGTGAGAAGTGCATTCTTTTTTTTTTTTTTTTAAGATTTTTATTTATTTATTTGACAGACAGAGATCACAAGTAGGCAGAGAGGCAGAGAGAGAGAGGAGGAAGCAGGCTCCCTGCTGAGCAGAGAGCCCGATGCGGGGCTGGATCCCAGGACACCGGGGCCATGACCCGAGTCGAAGGCAGAGGCTTAACCCACTGAGCCACCCAGGCGCCCGAGAAGTGCATTCTTTTAAAGAAGCTGGAACATCATTTGTCATAGGTGACTTTAAAATGATCGTTGCCAGATTTTTTCCAAAATTGTTACTACTCTTTTGGATAATTCAGTCAAATATATTTTAAAATATATTTCTAACCTTAGAAAATGTTTTCACATGTGGAAAAGTACTCTCGTTTTTACTTTTAAAAAAAAATTGAGGTTAGTTGACACACAATGTTCTGTTTCAGGTGTACAATTTAGTGATTTGAGAAGTTTATACTTTATGCTATATTCCCCACAAGTGTAGCCGCTATCTGTCCCATTACACTGCTATTACAGTATTGTTGACTATATTCCTTATGCTCTGCTTTTTATTCCTGTGATTTATTCATTCCATAATTGGAAGCCTGTATCTCCCCCAGCCCCTTTACCCATTTTGCCCAACTCCCCATCTCCCTTCCCTCTGGCAACTATTTGTTCTCTATATTTAGCTTTTTTAAAAGATTTTATTTATTTATTTGATAGAGATCACAAAGTAGGCAGAGAGGGAAGGGGAAGCAGGCTCCCCGCTGAGCAGAGAGCCCGATGTGGGACTCTCTGGGATCATGACCTGAGCTGAAGGCAGAGGCTTTAACCCACTGAGCCACCCAGGCGCCCCTATTTATAATTCTGATTCTGCTTTTTATTTTTTAGATTCCATTTTTGAGTGGGGTCATATGGAATTTGTCTTTCTCAGTCTGAGAAAGCAGACTTTCACTTATCATAATACCCTCTAAATCCATCTATGTTGTCACAAATAACACAATCGCATCCTTTTTTATGACTCTGTAGTATTCCACTGTGTGTGTGTGTGTGTGTGTGTGTGTGTGTGTGTGTACACCACATTTTCCTTATCCATTCAGATATTGATGGGCACTTAGGTTGTTTCCATGTCTTGACTATTGTAAACAATGATGCAATAAACATAGGGGTGCATATATCTTTTTGAATTAGTGTTTTCCCTTTCCCTGGATAATACCCAATAGTAGAATTATTGGATCATATGGTATTTCTATTTTCAACTTTTTGAGGAACCTCCATACCATTTTCCACAGTGGTTCTATCAATTTACATTCCCGCCAACAGTGTACAAGTGTTCCTTTTTCTCCACATCTTTGCCAATACTTGTTGTTCTTTGTCTTCTTGATATTAGCCATTCTAACAGGTGTGAGGTGATATCTCATTGAAGTTTTTATTTGCATTTCTCTGATAATTAGTGATGTTGAGCATCTTTCCGTGTGTCTGTTGGCCATCTGTATGTCTTTTTTGGAAAACTGTCTATTCGGGTCTTCTGTAAAAATATTCTTATTTTGTCAAATATACACACATACAAAAGTACAGACATGAGATCAAGAATAGAGAACAAAGAAACTCTAAGTTTCATCAGAGCCCTAACTTTGGAAAGTTAGTAGCCCAGAACATCAGCACCTTTAGCTAAAAAATGGTAACAATTGCTGTTTTTTCCTTTTTACTACTCACTTAACTGTAGAACCAAAACCATGAAAAATTTGGTAGAATTGGCTCACTACATTTTTTTAAGCAAAAATCTTAAGTCTCACTTTTGTATTTGTAGTCTATTTGCAGAAAATTTATCTCTAAAGTGAAACCTATGAATTTTAACCTATAATCTCTTACTGGTTATAGCAGTCTTCTGTTGATATGACCTTTTACTTAAATAATGGGAGTTAATTTGCTTTGGTTTTATTTCATTACATTGTCCCTGAGCTAATTCCTTAGGGGTTTGGATGCCCCAGAAATTGGCAGACTAACCTCCAGACAGCTGCTCTCCCTTGGTCTGCATGGCTGCCTGGTTATACTCAAAAAAAAAAAAAAAAAAAGAAAAGAAAAGAAAAGAAGGTGAACTTTCTTTTCTTCCCATAAAATGAATGAGAATTGAATTCCTGTAGAGAACTTTACTTCATTTGTTGGCAGTCTTTGAGCTTCTCATTCCCAAGAAGGATTGTAAAAATCTTTTATGTGCAAATGCCACTTGCCTTACTCTCTCCACTGATTTTCACCAATTTAATACCAATTCAGTTGGATCCGTGAGGGGAGATTAATTAGCAGTGCATAACTTAATTGCATCAAAGGAAGTAGGGATTTTGAAGAATGTCAGTGGTAACTTCATTGCCTACCAAAATGTCATTAATGCATTTATTCCTTTGTCCTAAGAAAGAGAACACAGGGGTCATCTGCCCTTATCAATTACTATTAAAAATAGCTGACACTATATTACTCCTGGCATAAGATTTCGTAGATAATCAACAAAATAATTTATTTTAGTAGTGAGAGACATCAAAAGGGAGCCTTGTTTTGTTCACTGCTTTCAGACTCTTAAAATAGAATAATCACCATTATCCTCATTTTCATATTAGAAATTTGGTATAGAATGATTAAAAGTGATCATTCTGTTATCACTGAACTAGGGCGTAGTGAGTGATACGAGACTACCTTCACTAAGATGAAAGCTCTCAGCCTCTGTCTCATTACAGTTCCATAGACAATTCCATACAAGCCATGTACAATTCTATTTTTGTCTCAGGTGAAATTGGTTTTTCTTTTTCACGTGCAAATTAAGAATTTAAGGGGAGGGTGATTCTCATACACTACTGGGTTAGAGAGTAATTTGATATACTTTCTGGGAAAACAATTTGGCAATATCCTTGAAAACATTTTTATATTTTACACATTAATTTTTCTCCTAAAATAATCTGTCCTCAGGCAATCTGACGGAGAGAGTATTTGTTATACCTTGATATATGAAAGGGCAAACTACAAACCCAGATATCCAGTTAAATGCAGTGGTTAAGTTAATTGTGTTATGATTATATGATGGAGTATTATGCAATGATTCAAATTATGTTTTTAAATCAGTATTTCATGGCATGGGAAGTGATTATAATGTGATATTGGGTAAACATGGAAAGAAAGGTTTAGAGATTCAGGTTTTATGAAAATAGTATGAACATATATAAATATGTATAAATAATGAAGAAAGCTTATGTTCTTCTTTATAGGTTTTTGATTTCCTACATTTTATATAGTGGTTGTTAAAATGCATTTTTTAGTGTATTCAAATAATTAATAACAGAGGATAAAGCCTTCTTTGGGCTTTGTCGAGTCAGCCATTTCCTTAGGAAATCTTGATTTAACTCTTTGGTTTCTGATTAAAGTATTTAGGCTTACCTTTCTAAGCTTTTGCAAAATAAGTAATATTGGGTAAAAGTGATGGGGAAACTGCCATTTATCAAATAGGTTCACTCCATGAGAATATTTAGCTCAGGTGCTTTCCCTATACACACTAAAGCTTATATATCAAGTATAATAACTTCCTTTTAGCAAACAGTAATGGGATAAATAAATAATTTGTCAATGTATCCTTATGTCTTTACCAACACACTAAAATATGCCACACATTTATTTGAAGCTGAAATTAAAGTGTTTAGAAATGGAAACATATCTGCAGAGAAATCTAGGCTGTCCTATGGTGGTGGTCCCATGGGTGATTTGCTAATAATTAAAAAATATTTTGATTAACAGAACCTTAAATGAGTTTCAGAAATTAGCATTTATATTTCTGTATCTGCAAAGAACCAGAAAACATAAAAGAGTGCCAAATGTTGCATTTTATTCTTGGTTAAGCTTCATTGAGGAACATGGCTTTACAACTGGAACTCAAAGAGTTTTGGGTTTTGCCAGTAACATATTGAGAAGCCTGGGGCAAATCATGTAACCTTTATCCAGTACATCTGCCTTATCTGTAAAATGGGGCGCTGAACTAAGAACAATGATTTTTCAAGCTATTCTTGACTGGAAGCTCCAGGGAGACAAGGACTATGAGAGTTTTTGCTCTTGGATCTGGAGGGCTTGAATACTAGCCAGCTTGTAACTAATAGATAACCAGCTCTCACTAGCTCTGAGTTAAATGAGTGACTGGGTGTGCCCTTGGCATAATAAATAAATAAATTTAAAAAATTATTTCTCAGATCATGGCATTCTTTTCTTTTTTCAAGCTTGGTTGCAGAATTCTAAAAGTGATTCCTTCTGTAGAGCTCTAGCTCTTCCAAAGAGAATCTTATTCATTATCTTAATTAAGAATCTAATTTATAACTATCCTGACAAGAAGAGGGGATAAATAATCACTTTTAGTATGGATATTTTCTACTGAAATGTAATTTCATTCATTTATAACTATAAAATACCCATTAGGGAACCTACCCACAAGAGATTGGATGTAACACTCGAGGCAGAGTTTGTTGAAATTGGGACTAAAGGAGCAGGTGTTAGAATCATCTTGAATGGTAATTTTATCACTTAAAACTAAATTTTGCCTTGCCTAAGACATTTAGTAGTGCTTTCATTTACAAAAAACAACAACACTATACTCATATTTCGATGACAGACACAGCATATAAGGCACATGCTCTATCCAGGGGTAGGGAAAGAACTTGCCACTGGGTGTGACTAGGGTCTATTTCAACTTAGTTTTAACTTGTCACTTTTTGACATCTGTACTTTAGTGTATAGCATTAATAAAAATACCAAATGAGTCAGTGTCATAAGTGGAGTGAAACAAAAAGGGAAAAATGCACTTAAAATAATAAAAATCCTCTTTCAATATGCCACTGAACAGAGAATATTGCTAGCATTAGAAGATTTCATTTGCTGCATGAATCCTGAAAGAAATAATTAAAAGGACATAAAATGACTGTTACCACAATGAATCTAAAAAATTAAAAATCCTGTAAGGTAAATGAAATAGAAACAGAACGATCTATTTCCCATTAAGCTATCCAGTGTAATGTGTATGCATGTGTGTATATATTTGGAAATTATTTTTATTTTTTGGCTTTTCAAGCACTAATTTCATCTTCAACTTGAGGAAAATATTAACATGAGCTAGTACTTGAAATATCTTCAGGTTTAGTGCTGAAATATTTTCTTAATTTTGCCTGGAATCTCATCAAACAGCCAAGATACAGAATTCAGACTGGGGTGGAAAATCAAAGAAAAGCAAATTGCTTTTGCAGAGAACTAATGCAACAATAAACTTTATAAGAATGCTCATGTTCAACAGGGATAATAAAACCAATGTTTTCTTTAGTCCTGGCCATGTGCAAGGCTAAACTGGGCTAAACTCAAGCCCTTTTATTTAATTCCTTCAATGGACCCTGTGAAATAAGGACTATCATCCCATTTCACAGATGAAGTTTAAAGAGATGAAATAATTTAGGCTACAGAAGTGGTAAGGGATAGATTCAGACCCAAACCTAAGTCTTCTTGAGCTGATCTTTTACACAACTCGACACCGTAAGTTATGCCTCATAGCTATCATGGGTTCCCATGTCACCTGGGCCATGCCCTGTCCTAGCACTTTTCTCATTGTATTTTAGTTGCTTCTGTACATGCCTGCCTCCTCCTACTCTATGGTTAGCTCCTACACGGCAAACATAGTGTCTTATTTACCATTCTAGTTCCAAGGGTTTAATACAGGGGTGTGCCCACCATAAAAGCTCAATAAGGACCTATGGAGCGATTAATGTCAGAAGTCATTAAAGGTTAATATAAAAGAACATTACATTATTATGGAAAACAACTGACATGGAAGGAAAAGTACGAACAGCTTCTAAACCTCTGTTAGGCATTGTTTTCCTCAAAGATGAGATTTTTCAGGATAGGTGAGTTGATCCCCACTCCCTATGGGAATTCAAAGAGTATAAAAAACCTATAGAGTAGCTTAAGAGATACAAAGTAATAGGGACAGTATTAGGAAGGATTAAGGGAAGGGAAAGTATACTTTAACGGTCTTCACATTTATGATGGATTCGTCTTCTACACAGGGAAGCAGCCAACTTTTCATCAATAGTGAGCCCCAAACAAAAGGAATACTCAGGATATTTCAAGCCTTGGGTAATTTTTAAAGGTTCAAATGCATGTAGTACAGGAGGGGAAGCTATTTCATATTAAAACTTTATTCAGTATAACTTAATTGAGAAAGATCAGCTCAGTTTGAGAGGTTGAAAGCCTATCAAAGAAAAACATTTCTGATAAGGAATAGTTTACCAAAGGGGTTGGGCAAGGATTCAAAGTGAGTTTGTACATGCATCTTTAAAGTTGGTGGCACCAACTTCTGTAATCACATCTTGCTTGATGATGCTCTGATTAAATATGGTGATAGTGTCCATTTTAATCTGGGTCCTTAATTGCCCTGTCTGAAAGCTACAGGCAGTAAGAGGTCCCTAACTCTTAGACAGAGAGCTACCTAAGCATGTTTCTGCCATTTGTGCTCTCTTCTGAAGGGTGTCTAGAGCTGGAATTCTCCTGTTTCCCTCAGCAGTCTTTAGGAATCAAAGACCAGGATGAAGCAGGGCTGCCATGTGGTAGTGGTCCCACATTTTGGCAGTGGCACTTCCAATTGTCCAAGCCCTACAGAAGTCTGGTAGTCACCAGACTTTGTAAAATGAAAATCTTTCAGAGTGACGGAAGACACACATTGAGGGTGGAGTTCTCTCAGCCCATGCCAGCACCTCAAGTTGCAGGGGCACTTGCGTTGATTTTGTTGTCTCGTAATTGATTCATATGAATCCACCTCCAAAATGGAGTAAAGTCCATTATCCTGAATTTTGTTTCAGTTGTGAACAACTCTAAAACAGAGACTAGACTAAAATGAATGTTAATGCCCTAGTTTAGTTAGCTGTTGGAGGAAATTATATTAAGATCTTTTTCTGAGACCCTTCTTGACCACCTTAAGACTCTGTTCTTTCTGTGGGAGATCCATACCCCTCTCCAGGCTTTACTTGTGGTGCTGTAGTGTAATAGTCCCTATACTCATCAGCTCATCTGACTGGGTTATTAGGTCCTTCAGAGGAGAAGTGTGTCTTTTAACTTTGCATTCCCAGTATCTAGTACCATGTGTTGCAGACTTTGTCGTGGTCAGTAAATATTTATTGGATGACTTTTTTTCCCCTGAAATAGCCCTTTCTCTTTTCTTCTCACTTATTCATTTCTCACTTTCTTCAGGTTCTCTCCATCTGTCCCAAGGACATGAGAGCTGATATCTGTGTTCATCTAAACCGGAAGGTTTTTAATGAACATCCTGCTTTTCGATTGGCCAGCGATGGGTGTCTGCGCGCCTTGGCGGTAGAGTTCCAAACTATTCACTGTGCTCCTGGGGACCTCATTTACCATGCTGGAGAAAGCGTGGATGCCCTCTGCTTTGTGGTGTCAGGATCCTTGGAAGTCATCCAGGATGATGAGGTGGTGGCTATTTTAGGTACTGTGAACTTTCCTAATGTAGTAGCAAATGTGTAACAGTTTTACAGATTTTGCTTCTCAGGTTTCTTAAGAGAAATTTCCTCTGCTTGGTGACTTTGGAAATTGGATCACTAATGAGATGATGAATCTTAGTGAAAACTAGTAATGCTCTTTCAGCAAGGAGCATTAGTACTGGTCACAGCTTAATGAGCTGTACAAGGGTTTGATTAAACTTTCTTTGGCAATAGTAAGACAATACTTTTTAGATTAGAGCTGATCATAGCCTAAGGTGACTGTACCTCCTGGTGTTTTTAAGTGTGAAGAAGATGGCTTGTGAAACTATTTTCAGGTTAGCAACCTAGAATGTTAGTCTCAGAGGGGCCATAGAACCTGTCTAACTCAACACTTTCCTTTAGAGATGAGCAAAATGAGGACCAGAAAAGTTGAGTGGCTTGCCCAGCTGGTTAGTAAGTGAGTTAGGACTTGAGCACAGATCATCTTATTCTAAATATTTCTGCCTCATTCATCACAGTGGACCTAAGTAATGAGCTAAAAGTGATGAGGAGGTGAGTGAATTTGACCCATTATACTGGAGGAATCATAATACAAGTAAATTTAGGTTTATAAAGCTTGTTCTGTCCATTCATGAGCCTAGAAAATTATTTGGCTAATAATAAAGTTCATTCTAAAATTCGGAGGCCCAGTAGATGGTTATACTAACAACAACAACAAAAAAAGGCAGTGATAGTATATGTAAATAACAAAATTTTGAAGAAATTACATGTTTGGGGCAAGGTAATATATATATTGGTAAAACTATATGAAATGGCATTTTAGATCATTTCTGCTCAAATCTCTGTAGCAAGTTCATGAAACGCACGTAGATCTTAAAGGAAGCAATAATGAGGTCAGAAGAGAATCACCCCTTGTTTTTCTCTCAAGTAAAAGAAGTTAGAATTGCAGGATGTCAACTCCATTTTCATCATATTTTTCATGGCTCATGTCTCATGAAAAATGAGCTCAGTTTTTAAACTATTGGATTTTTTAGCTACTGAGGTCAGCCTACCGTAGCTTGAATGCCACTTATTTTTGTGAGTCAAAGATTGACTTATGTGTCTAAGAAGCTGCAAAAGCAAAACCCAGTGCAGAAATGAAGAACTGATTTCAAAAAGCACAATTGCCTGAAAACAAAACAAAACAAAACAACAGACTTGAGAATTGAGAAGCAGTGACCCTTCGTAGGCAAATAGGTTCAGTGAAATTCGTAAGAATTACAGAAAGCGGTTCAGGATTGCAAGGGACCGAACACAATTGTTTTATAAACCTCTCCTTAACTGTTTAGAAATAATAGTACAGTTAAGGGGAAACCTCTTTTAGGAGTGATTTTTATTTGTGATTTTTGCAAGATAAATTCATATAGTACCTGAGCGTCAGCACTGGGTGTGTGTTTAATTCCACTTGGTGCTTGTTCTGCTTTGTTTCCTGGAGTATAAAGGAGTTATAGATACTCCTTCATAAAAAGTGTACATTTTGCCAGAACAATCCTTTGTGGTAAAACGAAGCATAAACACACTACAACCATTCTTGTTTGCTTAAAGAAGAGGATAGAACACATACCCGAAACAGGTGTATTTTCTTTTCCTGCACGTTGGTGTCAGCGGTGGGGGGAAGGCACCGGGTACACGGTAAAGCCCTTCTGCCTCGTGATGAGTGACCTCAGCTGTGTACTCACTGTCGTTTGCTTTGCCCCATTTTCTTCATCACAGCCTCACCTTGGTAACTTATTTTCTAGAAAGAAGGTTGAAAAAAGCCCCGGGTGCAGTGCCTCCGGCTTGGGTCTGTCACGCTGGAATCGTTTACTCAGTGAGACAGACAAAATGCATTTTCTTTTCCTTTTAAAATAAAATGGTAGGTGGTTTTGCACAACGACATAGTAAAAATGAACACAGGGCTCCTGGGTATCAGACGAGCCTCTTCATACATCTGTCACATTTTATTTCTTTGTGTGCTTTTTGTTTGTCTTCTTCAAAAAATCCTGGGATTCAGAGACTTTTCATCTCTTGGTTTAATGAGTCAAATTATATGTGCACCTCTCTCTTCCCTGGAAACTTTTCTTTTGTTATTTCCATGGGCCTCGACCATAGATTAATTCAGCTAAAGTGCAGTCAGATAATTTTTAAGAAAAAAATATTTTTTTGACCTGGCAGTGATCTCTGAGGATGGAAATGTGTGTGTGAAGAGGGGAGGCACAGCGGCGCCTGAAGCTGTGGGGGCCGGCAGGCTGCCTGGGTGCCGTGGGGCCCAGTGAAGACACTGTCTTATAGGATTCTGTGGTTTGGGTCAGTGATGACATGACAGATGCGGAGACGAGCCTTGAGAACTCTGTCCTGCTGTGTAGAGCATTCTGCCAACCCGGGTTTCTTGGAGAGGTGGTGTGAGGACACTGTGCATGGGGCGTGTGGACTCAGGATGACCTTCTGCAGGAGAGGGGGCGTGGAGCTGTGGACGGGCTGCCCTTGTGTTCACACCGTGTGCCCGTCCACCCTGGAGGCAGCCGAAGCCCTGCCTGGAACCTGCCAGAAAGGCCTTTCTCTAGCAGCCAGCCTCTTGACTTGTAGATCCTCACTTCAGCTCCATTTTGTGACTTCTTAGTCTTGTGGTTTCCATTGAGAATGCATGGTTTCAGACTTTTCTAAGTTAAACTACTTTCTTTGACGATTACGAGAACGGTGGGAGGGTTAACACTCAAGATGCCTTAATAATGTTTTAAGAAAGGGAGAGGAAAAGGGAAATCCAATGGTGTCACTCCTGATATTTTGGGGACTGTCCATTCCTTTCCTGCTCCTCCTGTTTTTCTTCTTCCTCTTCTCATTTTTTTTGGTAGTTGAATTTTGAAATAATTACAAACTTAATGAAAAGTTGCAAAAATTACGAGGGTGTGGAGTTTGATATATATCTTTAGGTTTTCTGCTTTATCGAGTAAGTTGACTGGGTCTTCTGCCTGCATAAACTTTGGGAGGTATTTACAGGTTTGGTTTCAGACCACCACAAAAAAGCAGGTATCACAATAAAGTGAGTCAAATGAATTTTCAGATTTCCCAGTGCATATGAAAGTTGTGTTTACTCCATACTGTAAGTTTAAGTTGTGCAATAGCATCCTAAGAAAAAAGTATATATCTGCATTAAAAAATATTTTATTGCTAAAAATTGCTAACCATCATCTGCGCTGTCAGCGGCTCATAATCACTGATCCCAAGTCATTGTAACATCTACTAATAATGAAAAGTTTCAAGTGTCGTAAAAGTTCCTCAAGTGTGATACAGAGATAGAGTGAGCAAATGCTGTTGGAAAAGTGACGCTGGTACATTTGCTCAATGCAGTGTTGCCTCACATCTTCAACTTACAAGAAAACCCGACACATGGGTGGGTGTTCACGTGTCTCACTGCGAATGTGTTTTCTCTGTGTCTCCTTGCGTTTCCTGTAGTTTGTGTTGTTTGGTGGATGCCGCTGTGTAATTTGGTGCACGGATATTCCTAACTGTGTATCCTCGTAGTGAACTGTGGCTCTTAGCATTGAGCTGTGTCCCTTTTCATCAGGCCTAATGATTCTTTGCCTTGTAAGAGTCGGAAAGAAAGAATGTCTCTCACATCTGAGCGCATGTCAGAAAAATGAGACTTTATCCCAGTTGTCCTCGTAGGAGAAACAAGTGGGTCTTGCTCTCTTTTACACTGATTCATTTGCTAGTTGAAACTGTAGAGAATGGAGGTCATTTTATTTTATTATTTTTTTTAAGATTTTATTTATTTATTTGACAGAGAGAGATCACAAGCAGGCAGAGAGGCAGGCAGAGAGAGAGAGGAGAGGAAGCAGGCTCTCCGCTGAGCAGAGAGCCCAATGTGGGGCTCGATCCCAGGACCCTGAGATCATGACCTGAGCCCAAGGCAGAGGCTTTAACCCACTGAGCCACCAAGGTACCCCAGGGAGGTCATTTTAATTAAAATTGCCAAATTCAAAGAACAGCTGCAATTTCACTCTTTTGGATCTTTGCCTCTAAACAGTCTCTAGGTAGGCACATAATTCTTTAGCGTGTCAAAAATGCTAAGTGTTTAATGAATAAGTTCTGAACCATAACTAATTAATGGAAAGATAAAAAAATGTAGTCAACAAATACCCTTTGTTTTTAACACCGAAGGATGGCTTCAAGATGTTTTCCTAAATAGGGCAGGTGAACATAATTGCAGTTCGTGTCTTTTTCCCGTTGAAGCTCTTTCAGTTCCTACACCTCCACCTTTTTCTTTTCGACCTTCCCACGTTTTGTGAAGCACAAAGAATTCCAAATTAAGTCCATGATGCATACATAATATTTTTTATCCTTTTATGTCTTCTTACTTTTAAGTTCCTACCCTGTGATTACTTCATGTGAACAGATTTCTTGGTGTGGCTAAAATAGCCAGGTGAGGTTTTAAGTATCACCGTGAGGGATCTTGTACCTTTAAGGGCTGTAAAAGTGACATTTCCCTGTGAACCATAGACCTGGCCCCCAAGATATTTGTTTTGCTGCACTCACCTTTTGTCTTTTCTGTGTCTACTGATATTAGAATCATCGAGTCGGAGTTATTAATCTAAAAAGAGTCTGTATCTAAGTCTTATTTATTTATTCGTTTACTTATTTATTTTTAAAGATTTTATTTATTTATTTGAGAGACAGACAAGTGAGTGACAGGGAGAGTACAAGCTGGAAGAGGGACAGTGGGAGAGGGAGAAGTAGGCTCCCCACTGAGCAGGGAGCCTGATGTGGGACTTGATCCCAGGACCCTGGGATCATGACCTGAGCTGAAGGCAGATGCTTAACCCACTGAGCCACCCAGGCACCCTGTATCTAAGTCTTTTAATTATAAATTCAAATTCCCAAGAGAACTAGGCTCATTTACATAGAGTTTGGATGGAGAGGTTAGATATTGTTACGGGGCTGGGGAAGGGAGTGTAAGTGAGGCAGGGACAGACAGAGTTAAATAACCATATTCTAAAAAAATAATTTCCTGTACCTGAGTTAAGATTTCATTTTAATTAGAATCAGCTATTTATAAACATTTTTGTGTTATAAAAGAAAACTTATAAATAATGGTGCTCAAAATTCAAATTCTGCTTATTTTTATTCCAAGAAGAAAATAGTCTGAGATGTGAATGAATATTTTGCTATTTTGAGAATCTGTGAAAATGTGACTTTTGTGCTACAGTGAAGATTTCTTCCTGCATACTTGCTATTAGAAGTCAAGTGTTTCTCACTTTAATCCTTAAAAGGGCTTTTCCCAAGCTGCAGACAATTATTTTCTCTTGCATCCACATTTCTGTGTTTTGAGATGTTGAATTAGGAACCAGGTAGGTTTGCTGCACATATGATGATGAATACAGTTAATTTAGACAACTCCATAAGGGTCAAACTAGTTATCTGCTTTTAAAAAATTGCATGTTGTCTTATTTTAAATTTTTGAAGAAGCGATTACATGACATCATTTGTACATGGTTCAAATTATATACTTTAGCATTGTTCAGTTTGTAGATTTTTGGATAAAATATAAATCTTTACAATCTGGTAATTTAGCCTCAACTCCAAATTCTCTCCTCATCCTCCTTCAAAGCTAAGTCTTGTTTATTCTTCCATCTTATAATGTCTTTATCCTTTGCTTAATATCTCTTCCCATGACAGTTGCTCATAAAATTCTTCTCCTGGGCTGTGGCTGCCACTGAAGACCTGTTAGCTCATAATCTGTCACCTGCTTCAACCTCCGATTCTCTGTTATGTGGCCACCAAAATAATCTTTCTAAAATATAATTTATCAGGCTAGCCTTCTCATTGAGACTGACTTTTTAAAGTAAAACATTTTTTTTTTTTTAAGGGCTGACTTTTTTAGCAACTTGGGAAGAAAACGTAGCTTCTAGCATGAAGGATGAGGCCATTTTGGTCTAATTTCCTTTCCAGCCTGACTGGTGCCATTCCCTCGCCCTACAGTGTTTTCACAGCATTTTCAGTTGCACGAAGATTCCTGGTATCTCCAAGTTCTCTCCTACTGGCAAGCTTCCTTGCCATTTTGTTAAACCCTCTTTCTAGTTGTCCTGTCTCTTGCTTCCTCGTGTTCTTTCTGCCCTTACTTCCCTTACTGCCCTGGTCTGGATTTGGCACCTCTAATCTAGTTTCCCGCTGCGCTGCATGCCTACATAGCATTCTTGGCCCTTTCTGCTTTTTTTTTTTTTTTTTAAAGATTTTATTTATTTATTTGACAGACAGAGATTACACAAGTAGGCAGAGAGTGGAGGGGAGAAGCAGGCTCCCCGATAAGCAGAGAGCCCGATGCGGGACTCGATCCCAGGACCCCGGGATCATGACCTGAGCCGAAGGCAGCGGCTTAACCCACTGAGCCACCCAGGCGCCCCGCCCTTTCTGCTTTTATCTTCTACCTGTTTCACTCTCTGCACTGTGAGTGCTTGAAACAGCTTGTTAATTTTGTATCTCTGTCATCTGTGATAGGACCCCTTAAATGGGTTCTCAGCAAGGTTCAATTATCCAGATTAACTAGCACTTTATTTTGCCATTAAGCTGTTTTCATCATTGTGTTTGTTTAGGGTACCCATGAAAACTATGTTGTGTTCTTTTGCCATTTTCTTTATGTTCTATTTTGAAATACTGACTGCCTTCTGTTTTGTTTTCCTCTAAATGCTTATAGTAAAGTGCATTTCCCTAAGATTCTAGCTTTAGCATAGATCTGCTATGGATTGAGAAAACAATTTCCTGCTATTTGTCAGGCACTTGAACAAAGAGAATATGGCGGGCCAAATCTTAAATACTGCAAGTCACCTAATGCTCTTTAATAAAACACTCCTTCCTCGTTCTTCATCAGGAGCTCCCAGTATCAGGAAAGAATCTGATTTATACCATGGTCATTGGCCATGGTAGGAACAGTTGAAATTATATCTATGGAAGGGGACTTTGCTTTGATTCCTGAAGGTGGTATCACTTTCCCCATCAACTGGAATAACTAGTTCTGCAAATCAGAATTAATTTTATTAGAAAATAAACATTTAAGAGTTAAATGGGGCTTAAAAAAAGAAAAAAAATGGGGCAGCTGGGTGGCTCAGTGGGTTAAAGCCACTGCCTTCGGCCCGGGTCATGATCCCAGGGTCGTGGGATCGAGCCCCGCGTCGGGCTCTCTGCTCTGCGGACAGCCTGCTTCCTCCTCTCTCTCTGCCTCTCTGCCTACTTGTGATTTCTGTCTATCAAATAAATAAATAAAATCTTAAAAAAAAAAAAGAAAAAAATTGTAGTTAGTAAATGAGCACTCCCCCCAGGCTTAAGTAAAATTTAAAATCCGTGCATACATTTTTATTTTAATATTTTTAATCAAAAGTATATTTTTAAAAATGTACATCAGCCCCTTTGAGAGTTGTACTTAAGTACCAATAATCATCGAGTACTCATCATTTTATATGCATTATTATGTCAAATCATTTAATTAACTGTAAAGAGAGCACTCGCCATGGTCATCTTACAGATGAAGAAGCCAAGCCTCTACCTTATCGGGTGATTCACCCCAGGTCGTAACTATTTTTAAATAGAATTTTGAAATTATACAATTACTTGGTTTAATCTTGACAGAAAATATAGGGCCTATATTAATGTTCCTAATGTGTTTCCTTTTTAAAAAAAAAAAAAAAGATTTTCTAACAACACTGTCATACCAGTTTATATTATGAAACCCTTCACCAAATATTACCTGAGTATACAGTGGTTAATCAGCCATTAAGTATCTAAAAATACGGTCACCATAGGGACTAGTTTACAACCAGGCAGGTGGTTAGGAGCAGGGAGAACGGACTCAGAGTGAATCTCAGGAGCCTTCAGGACACAAGATGGGGATCTTAAATTTTGCTTATGGGTCTTTCCTCTGGGTCCTGGAAGAGCTTAGAGTCCACCTAGTTGGTAGGTATTAAAGTGGAAATGAGATTTTCAAGGATGCTTGGGGATTGCAAGAATGGCCACAGATCTTTGCTGTTTCTTCCTTGAAGAGGAGGACTTTATTTCTCCACTCCTTCCCTCTGTTCTGACCTTGTGACTTGTCTCAGTTTTTCTGCTGAATCCTCTACCCTTCCCTGCAGTGCTGACTTCTCTGGACAGGGTGGGGCTGCTTGGCCCACTGTCCTACTGTGCTTCTGTTTCCCTGAGGTCATGACCTCCACTTATGGAAAGCTTCCTTCTGCATTTGCCTGTCTTATATCTCTGATACATCAGTGTCTGGTTCCCACTCTCCTTCCCTGCCTTCATCCCTTATTCATGTTAGGATACTCTATTTTTAAATCTACTTAGAGCTATTTGGCTCACTCTTTGTGTAAATAAAAATTTATAAGCTTAATCAGTGATTTTTTTTTAGTAGGTAAGAATTATTTGCTTCTCTGAAAGTGTCTTCCAGTTTGTACCCATTATAATTTTTGAACTGAATGACGTTGGACATCACTGAAGATTGGCAGGCATCGATTCCTAATGTTTTAAGAGGTTCTATTCTAACACACCTATATAATTTCTTAATTTTCACACTCATCACCGTGTTCTTTCTGTTCTTTTCCTTTAAAACATTACTGTATGAAACTTGCTGTTGGTAATAGTCAAAGTCCATTAAAAATCATATATTTCTAAAACTCATAGTGTTGTTCATTTATAAATGAGTATTTTTAGGCATGTGTATTCACGATAAAGTTTATGAGTCTAATGCAATAATCAATCACAGTGAAGGACTGACTAATAAACACACATGAATACAAGGATTGGGTCCATTCTGTAGAAGAATCATCAGATAGACCCATCACTGCACCCCACAGGAAACGACCTAAGTTTCGAATGCTGTATATTTAGGGATTCGTTGGCTATACTCACCGATGAATAACCGAGATCATTTTTATGTGTTAAGTTTAATCCATTTCATTAACTTACCAAATAATGTGTTTCAAAATTTTTAAAAACCTTTGGTTGTAAAACCAGTCCCTTTGGCGATCATAATCCCTAAATATACCATGGTCTGCATCGCTCCTTTAATTATGTTGTAACTCGTTGTCTGTTTTGCCTTGACATTTTCCAGTTTCCTAGGCTGTGAATCTGAAACATTTGCTCCTGTTTTCCAATCCTGTTTCCTGTGGTTTCGAAGTGAAATACTTTATAAGACTTGATGCAAAGAACTGAGAAAATATAAATAGGACAAATAACAACTTTCATGTTGAGTGTGAGCTTTTCTACTAATTTTAGGGCTTTGGGGGAAGGTTAGTTTTCTCAAGCTCTAAAATGTTTATAGCTGAGACTACTTGCACCCAGTGAGAGCTGACCTAGAAACTAGCATCTGTAATGTATTCTGTAGCCACGAAGATGAACACAAGTTCCCAGCCCAGAAAGGGTGCAGTTACTGGAGACTCCACTCATAATCCCACAACCTGAGTGTCATGTGCATAAGAGTCCTTGAAGAAGGACATTAGCTAGCTCTACTGTGGATGCACAATTAATTAACTGATTTACAGGACCCATCTTCCAGAAGAGCCATAAAAGTTTATTGTGAACTGAGCGACTAGAAGATGATAAAGACAACTAGATAAAGCAAACACACCTTAAAATCATTGATTAGATTAATATCCAATCGATATATTGTGCATCCTAATGGAAATTCTATGTCAGAAGACGGTTACTATTGCTTATTATGTAATGTGAATTCCGACAGTGGGAGCAGAATTGTCCCCATTTGTCAATTTTTCTAGGCTTCTCTAAACTTTTTTAAGGGGAGAATCAAGGGATAAGTTTTACATTGGTTGACTCAGTTAACTTTGCTGGTGCTTTTTAGTCTTTTAATGGGATTTGGAGTTGAGGTCCTAGATTTTAAAGTCTTTTTCTTTTACATGTGGCATAGAAAAAATATTACCCTGAAAATATAATTTGATGACTTTTAGTGGACTTACTCTAGGGTTATAGGTGCATAGAAACCTTGAGATTAGTTTTTGTTCATCTTGTTCTCTTAAGGGTTAAAAGAACAGATTTGGGGTAAGCTAATCACTTGGTGTAAGCCACACCCTTACAGGTGGAGCCCCACGTGTAACTTGGATCTCACATTTCTCAATTTGTTCTTCTGTGTCTTTCTCTTCTTCTCCCCTTTTTCCATTCACATATTTTTTTCAGTAAATATTTGTTGAACTCTTAAGATTTTTTATTTATTTTAGAGAGTGAGAGAGTACAAAATGGTTAGGGGCAAAGGGAGAGGGGGAGAGAGAGGATCTTAAGCAGAAGCCCCACGGAGCATGGAGGCCATCGAGGAGGCTCAGTCTCATGACCCTGAGATTACAACCTGAGCCCAAACCAGAAATAGGATGCTAAATTGACTGCACTACCCAGGTGCCCCATGAGCTCTTGAACTATTCTCAGCATTGGATGTTGACCTGAATGGATGAATCAGAGAAAATTCTCTGCCCTCATGAGTTTATATTCTAGCTTAATGCTATTCTTGTCACATCACAGGCTTTTTATTTATGCATGATACTAAAAAGATAAGTAAATTTTTGGAGAGAAGTATGGTAAGAATTTTAATTTCAGCAGTTAGGTAAAATAAAATACATACTAGACATATGAGTGCCTCCATATTTTAAAATGGTCTATATTGGCAAGGGGAAATTGATTTATATGTGGAGTATTTTTTATCTATTGATGATGCATTCATCAATCAATGAATATGTATCTACCATTCTGTAGATCTATATACACATTTTTATAATGTAATAATTTTTATAAGTATTGCTCAGTTTATTTTTAATTGAAATATAATTAACATAGTGTTACATTAGTTTCAAGTATCTAATATAATGAGCCCATATTTCTATACATTACTCAGTGCTCATTCAGTGAATATGCTTATCATTAAATTTGGTACTTCTGATAATGCAGTTAGAATAAATACTTACAATTAGAATTACTTTTTTTTAAAAAACGCAGCCTTTTTTAAAATTTTATTTTTTCAGTGTTCCAAGATTCATTGTTTATGTACCACACACAGTGCTCCATGCAATACATGCCTTCCTTAATACCTACCACCAGGCTCACCCACCTTACCACCCTCCTCCCTGCCAAAACCCTGTTTGTTCCTCAGAGTCCACAGTCTCTCATGCTTTGTCTCCCCCTCAGATTTACCCCAATTCACTTTTCCTTTCCTTCTCCTAATGTTCTCCATGTTATTCCTTATGCTCCACAAATAAGTGAAACCATATGATAATTGACTTTCTCTGTCTGACTTATTTCACTCAGCATAATCTCCTCCAGTACCATCCATGTTGATATAAAAGTTGGGTATTCATCCTTTCTGATGGAGGCATACTATTCCATTGTATATATGGTATGGACCATATCTTCTTTATCCATTCATCTGTTGAAGGGCATCTTGGTTCTTTCCACAGTTTGGCAATTATGGCCATTGCTGCTATGAAGTTTGGGGTACAGATGGCCCTTCTTTTCACTACATCTGTATCCCTGGGGTAAATACCCAGGAGTGCAATTGCAGGATCATAGGGTCGCTCTATTTATAATTTTTTGTGGAATTTCCACACTGTTTTCCAAAGTGGCTGCACCAACTTGCATTCCCACCAAAAGTGTAAGAGGGTTCCCCGTTCTCCACATCCTCTTCAACACTTGTTTACTATCTTAATTTTGGCCATTCTAACTGGTATAAGGTGGTATCTCAATGTGGTTTTGATTTGAATCTCTCTGATGGGTAATGATGATGAACATTTTTCATGTGTCTGTTAGCCATTTGTATGTCTTCTTTGGAGAAGTGTCTGTACATGTCTTCTGCCCCTTTTTTGATGTGATTATCTGGTTTTTGAGTGTGAGTTTGAGGAATTCTTTATAGATCTTAGATATCAGCCCTTTGTCTGTAGTGTCATTTGTGAATATCTTCTCCCATTCCGTGGGTTGCCTTTTGTTTTACTGACTGTTTCCTTTGCTGTGCAGAAGCTTTTTGTCTTGATGAAATCCCAAAAGTTCATTTTCACTTGTTTCCTTTGCCTTTGGAGACATGTCTTGAAAGAAGTTGCTGTGGCTGATGTCAAAGAGGGTACTGTCTATGCTCTCCTCTAGGATTTTGATAGATTCCTGCCTTACATTGAGGTCTTTCAGCTATGTATAGGAGAACGAAACTTGACCATTCTCATACACAAAGATAAACTTGAAATGGAATTACTTGTTTAAAATTTAGAGAATGTTACTTACAGACTAATGAAATCGACGTATGTCAGTGGAGGTCTCTAATTAACCTTCCTTGGATGAATGCCTGGCTATCAGACAGTTGAGTTGTTGAACAGTGTAACTAACTAGAAGAAAATTCTGAAGGGTCCAGAAACAAATAAGATTGCTCAAGATGAATTATATATTATGGTTATTTTATGCTAAGTATATGATTACATGGTAGTTTTAACCACTTTCTCAGTAATATGCATGTTTTCTGTTTCCATCCTAGAGTGGCTTGTGGTTCTCTAAGGATTTCCAAACTGCCTGTGTGGACAAAGCCTGTAATGTTATTCCCTCAACCTCAATCTCTGTGCCCATCTCTCTCTCTCATTTCCCTGGTTACTGTTATTTTGTCTCTCTGCTTGTCTTAGCCGGCCTGAAGTGTATAAGATGCCTTTCTTCTTCCTGTTTTCCTGTTGGTTCTGGCCTCAGTCTTCATGATGAGAGCAGATACTTCCTCACCTCTGTCGAAAGCACAAGTCTTTGGCACAGTGCCTTCCAGAAGATCTTTCCTGCCTGCAAAGACTCCTTGTTTGTTCCACTCCCAAACTTTCCCTTTTCTGCAAAGGAACAGAGAATGCAGTTGAGGAGACTTCAGAAGCCAGGGGCTCTCATGCAATTGCCTCCACAGAAAGTCCTTTTGGCACTTCATCTCTGAGGGTTCCTTATCCCCACCTTGTCTGGGTAGCTAGGTACTCTGGATTTGGGCTGGTGAACTGTGGTGTTCAAGTCACCAGTGGCTGGTGCTCCAAGGTGAAGAGATGATTTCTGGGTGATTTGTGGAATTTTAAAAAGATATCCACATCTTACTACAGTAGAGTACTCTTCCTGGAACTGTTGATAGCATAACAGACCCGAGTCTCCATGTGTTCCCCTGCTCAGCAACTTAAGCTTTATAGTTGTGATGGGGAGCACACACCCACACCCCTCTGGGCTGGGTCCTAAGGCTGTGCAGAGAGTTTGGCTCAGGAGAGAGGGAAAGGCATCCTTAGGTAATAAGTCATGGCCAGTATTCGTCTGTCTGGAGCACAAGACTTAGTTGCTGAATAATGTATGTTTAATATATGTCAAATCAGTTCCAGATTTATTAAGGCTGGAACAGTAGATCCTTATGTAGTGCAATCTACTGTCATCTCTACAGAAGGAGCAGAAGAAAGAATGAAACTAAAAAGTCACCTTTGCTCCTTCTAGTCAGAATGGGAAAAGTTATGATGGCAGAAGATAATGAAACTATTTGTTAAAATGAGATGTTTGGCTTCTCTGGTGGATTTCATTTATTCATACCACTCCGGATTTCCATCAAGAACTGAATTCAGGGTGATGTTACTTTGCATATTATATGAAAGTGTTATGCATTGCTACACGTATTTGAATGGGGTTATCCACTCAGGCTCTAAATTATGCTAGTCGATCAATACCATATATGAAACTGAGTAAAAATAGTGATTCAGATAAGAACTAGTGTAGATAGCTGAATCCATATTTTATATTATTTTCCAGGGAAAGGTGATGTATTTGGAGACATCTTTTGGAAGGAAACCACCCTTGCTCACGCGTGTGCCAATGTCCGAGCACTGACATACTGTGATCTCCACATCATCAAGCGAGAAGCCTTGCTCAAAGTCCTGGACTTCTATACAGCTTTTGCAAACTCCTTCTCAAGGAATCTCACTCTTACTTGCAATCTGAGGAAACGGGTATGTTGTGTGAATCTTCTTGCCCTTATTAGTATCGATAGGGTTAATATGTCATGCTCTATTAGCTGAGAAGTGCAAGACGTCTTTCATTTTGCACTCGTAAGTTCTCATTCAAGTTAAGTGATATAATTTCTCTCCCTTTCTTTACTTTTTAAGGAGGAGATTCCTGAGTACATGGTTAAAGACTTGGATCTTTATAATTTAAGTGTAAAAGGAAAAACAGAGTCGAAAAGAAACAAACAAACTGTGCTCTAACATAATTAGTTCTTGGGGTTTATAATAACTGCCATTAAAATAACATGAGTGTCTCTTACTTTACTATGGGGATTTTTTTTTTTTTTAGGTTGGTAAGGTTAATCCAGCTGGTTGCTTATTTTATATTCCTGACTATTTAAAAACCCTTACTCATTTAATGATCAGTTCATAAGGCTTATTCCCTGTGGATTCTTTCCAAGCACACTATCTTAAAAAAATAATTAGCCACACTGACATATCCTACAAATAGGTATAGCAACTCTTAACTTTGCACTGCTGCAGCAACTATAATATTCGTGACCATTTTTTTTTATTGATGAGTGTGACACAAATTTAATTTGCATAAAGAAATCTCCTAGCTATGATTTATAGGTCAATGGACATAGGCTAGGACTCTTTTATTGCCAAGAATGAGATACACATTTGGACAACTGCACTTAAGGAATTTCATCAAAGATGATTGCCTATCTCTGGTGAAGTATTTTGAAATAACAAGCTTTCCCTCCCACTGGCCCCTAAATAGGACCTTCCCTTTGTTAACACAGAGGAGAAAAATCAAGCCAAGGCACAGATCAGCATCTCTACTGTAGATACGAACATAAGCAAATCGTTATAATTCCCTATGGGGGGGTTCTAGGAGAGGATAGGACTGCTGGAGTCATGTTCGTACTAGCTGTGTCATGAGATGGGATCTATATTAGAATAGCATTTTCATTTTCTATTTTTGTTATAGTAAATGGGTATTGAGCATCCACAACCTGCTAGACAATGCGTAAAGAGTTTTCACAAGCACAAAGACTAAATCGAGTCCCTATGCTGAAGGTGTGAGTCCCTTTGCTTAAGCCAGGTATGAATAGTCTATGAAACACAGTAAGTGAAACATATTTGTACAAGTAACTGGAAGTTGAGGTTAGTGATGGATGTGGAAGAGGGCTGCCGATAGGAACTGACTGTGGAACTTTCTTGCTTATCCATTAGGGAGCGTGGAGTCTCGTTTAATTAGAAATATGTCTCCTTTGCTCTGTATTCTACCTTCCCCAATGACAAATTCCTCTTCTACAAGGCAGCATTAGATACTTGAAACTCTTATATCTTGTTAAGTCTTCTCCACTATAAATTTTGCCAGCTTTGGAGTCTTCCCACATACCACAAGATTACCGAAATCCCTATCCATCATCGTTATGGTCCTCAGGACAGATCTTATTTGTCACTGTCCTCCTCAAAGCATGTTGTTTACACAGTATCTCATCTGATGTTTATAATATTCCCATGGAATAAAGGACAGTTATTTTCCCTTCAAAACACACGAGGAAACTCCGGGCCAGAGGGATTAATTTCAAATCACAACTGATATATTTGCAATGCAAGGTCTCAAGGAGGGATAATTAAGACAACTCACCAGCAGAAAATAAATTTTGGTTCTTCAAAATGAGTTTATCACAAAGCTCTCTCACCTCTTTTTATTTTCTCTTTCTCACATCTGAGCATATGCACACGCACACACACACACGTGCGCACACACACAGAGTTATGAAGGCTGAGTGCACATATTTCTGATAAGAGAAGCTAGAGACGGGGCACCTGGGTGGCTCAGTTGGTTAAAGCCTCTGCTTTCAGCTCAGGTCATGATCTCACGGTCCTGGGATCGAGCCCCACGTCGGGCTCTCTGCTCAGCGGGGAGCCTGCTTCCTCCTCTCTCTCTGCCTGCCTCTCTGCCTACTTGTGATCTCTGTCAAATAAATAAATAAATAAATAAATAAAAAAGAGAAGCTAGAGACAGAAAACTGTGTGTGTATGTGTTAAAGATTTTATTTATTTGTTTAGAGAGAGAAAGAGAGTGGGTGGGGGAAGGGAAAGGGAGAGACAATCTCCAGCAAACTCTCTGTTGAGCGCGGAGCCTGATACGGGGCTTGATCCCACAACCCTGAGATCATGACCTGGGCCGAAACCCAGAGTTGGACGTTCAACCGACCGTGCCCACCCGGTGCCCCTGTGTGTGTGCTTTTTTTTTAACAGAACCCATGGATGGGACCCTCTCCTTCTGCAGGGGCTGGTGCACAAGTGACATCAAATAGCTTCTTCCCTTTATAATCTGTTCCCTGTTACAACCTGTGTCACATTTTTATTTTTTAATAATTCACCCATCCTCACCCATCCTCAAATGATGGATGGTCTCAATAACTTGGCAAAACTTGGGGAGAGCCGTACTGTCAGTCAGTGTCACTTCATTCTCAGGAAAAGAAAAAGCATTCTCATTAAAAAAAAAAAAAAAATACCCACTGAGAAGATATCCTCCAATGACTCGTGAGAGTAACTACCCTTTTGAGAGCCTCTTTTATACCCATGCACTTGAACACATTTTCTATATAATAACTGACCTTATGAAATTTCAGTCACCCACAGATGAGGCACCTCATTCCCATTCCATCGATGAAGAGGCTGATGTTCTGAGAACGGGAGAGCTAGGTGCCAAAGAAATTATGGCTCAGATGGATTTAAATCCATCTCTGTCTGATTCTAAAATGCAGATCTTAGGGACGCCTGGGTGGCTCAGTTGGTTAAGCAGCTGCCTTTGGCTCAGGTCATGATCCCAGCATCCTGGGATCGAATTCCACATCGGGCTCCTTGCTTGGCAGGGGGCCTGCTTCTCCCTCTGCCTCTGCCTCTGCCTCTCGGTCTGCCACTCTGCCTGTGCTCGCTCCCGCTCTCTCTCTCTCTGACAAATAAATAAATAAAATCTTTAAAAAAAAAATGCAGATCTTAGATGCTACCATGTTGCTTTGGCTTGCCAAAGTACTTGATATTATTTTTTCCACAACAATATTCCACAGACACACTCTCAACGACTTATAGTTTCTCATGCACTCAGTCGCTTTCACTTCGTTCCCCGTGGAGCTATTAATAAAAGGGTATTTTGTTCTTATGGCTGTTACAGCAAGCATTCTTGCTTTGAGTATTTTTTGGGAGTTGGATATTTGTTGTGAGTTCTATGATCAAGACTATGTCCTTAGTATGCTCTTGATATTTCATAGCTATCAGAACCCGTAATTAAGGGTGTGTTTCTAGGAAGCCGGGGGAGGGGGTTTGGAACCCAGATGTCCAGCCATCACAGATTACAGCTCTGGCTACATGAGCATGTGCAGGCTGGGTGGAGGGCTTGGTGCAGTGTAGGATTCTTGGTGGTGGCAGTAGTGGGGGATGTGGCAACACTTTAGCTGCTTGCCCTCCCATCTCCATTACAGAAGAATGAGAGATTTGTTATGCCAGCATAGTTCCCACTAACCATCCTTAATTTCCTCTCTATAAAAATTCTAGAACTAGAACCATAATTTCATGCAATAACTACAGCAGGGGTTGGCAAACTTTCTCTGTCAAGAACCATTCAGTAGATATTTTAGGCTGTGAGGGCCACAGAACCTGTGTCTCAACTACTCAAGCTTGCCATTGTTGAAAGTAGTTGTCTTAGCTCAGGGTACCCTCACAAAATGCTGTAGACTTAAACAACAGGAATTTATTCCCCACAGTTCTTGAGGCTGAGAAGTCCAAGATCAAGGTGCTGGGCCCAATTGGGTACCCCAGGGGGGACTCTTTTCTTCCTGGCTTGCAGACCTCTGCCTTCTCACAGTGTCCTCACGTGGGCTGTGAGTGAGGGAGAGAGAAAGGGATGGAGAGGGGCAGGGAGGGAGTGAGAGAGAGAGAGAGGTGGTGGTGGAGGTGGAGAGAAAGAAAGCTATCTCTCTAGTACCTCTTATGATTAGGGCAGTAATCTCATCATGAGGACCCTACCCTCAGGGCCTCATCAAAACCTAATTAACTCCCAAAACCTTTTCCTCAGATATCATCACAGTGGGAGATTAGGGCTTTAAGATATGAATCTGGGGGGAATACCATCCAGCGCAGCAGCCAAAGATAGTATGTAAATAACTGAGCAGAGCTGTGCTTTAGTAAAACTTTACATGAACAAGTGGCTCTCACAAGCCTGTAATGTGTCCATGGCTGAAAGGAGAAGATGGGAAGTTAGCTAGGGAGCGCATGAGTCTGCACACAGAATTCTAGTACGCTTGTATTAGAAAGCAGATCTACCACTTGCCACTCAATAGGTGATCATGAAGTGGAAAAGGCCATCCAGCAGAGGCGGCTGCAGGAGCCAGGTCAGTAACAGCCAGGACGGGGGCCAGGCGCACGTGTCCATGGAAGACTGAGTTCACACCACCTGTAAGGCGGCGGCTGCCACTCAGTCCGCTTGCACACTGCCTTGGTGGAATGCCAGCCCAGTGCGTATTTTTTTTTCCCCAGAGAAGCCAGAAGTACACATTTTTATGCAAAAATCACATTAATTTGGTAACTAATTTGCTTTATTTACTTACTTATCTATTTATATATTTATTTATTTAAAGAATATAGTCAAACAGGGGCCCTGGGTGGCTCAGTTGGTTAAGTGGCTGTCTTTCGGTTCAGGTCATGATTCCAGGGCCCTGGGATTGGGCCCACATCAGGCTCCCTGCTCAGCAGAGAGCTTGCTTCTCTCTCTTCTTCTGCCTGCCTGTGAATTTGCATAAGAAAAATTACTACATCTATTACATCTTTATTTTCATTAATTTCTAAGTGAAATGTAGCTTTTCCTTCCATTATGAAGTTTGGGAACAAACTACAGTATTAGTAGGAGAGCCAAAAGAAATCATAGATATTTTCATATTATATTGTGTTTGTTGAAGTGTTTAGGCTCAATAATTATTATAGTTATTATAGACATGCTCCTAAGATGACATTATTTATTGTGTTAATGAAAAAAAGTACATAGATTACTATTTTGCGAATTATTATTTTTTGAACAAATTTTAAAAATTTATTTGGGAGAGAGAGAGAGAGCACGTGAGAGCATGAGTGCAGGGAGAGGCAGAGGGGGAGGGAGAAGCAGACTCCCTGCTGAGCAGGGAGCCTGATGCAGGGCTCAATCCCAGGACCCTAGGTCTAAACTGAAGGCAGACGCTTAATTGACTGAGCCACCCAGGCACCCTACTATTTCGTGAATTATTTTTTAATATTTTGGTAACTGCATTTCATTATAATGTTTTTCATTTGCAGTACTATGTATTTTATTTTGTGCATTTAAAGCAACTTTTCTGAATTGAGGGCTGTTCTACAGGCTTTACTAGACTACTGGAGATTATTATGCCCTGTATGACAGTCAGAAACTAAACTCAGTTGAGCAAAAGGGCTGGTTCGTGTAGTTTTTCAGTAATCAGAACACAATTCCATAGTTTTCAGTAAGTTTAAACATATTCAGAAAAGGTATAGGAGAGCAACACAAGAAGGTTGACTCACTTGTTGACTTTATGTATTTATTTACTTAGTTAATAGAAAATACAATTTGCTGGAATGACAAAATGATGTTTCTCAAGCTGAAGACCAAGCCTCAGGTCTGAAAAGACAGGTGGCACATGCAGCCCAGGTGATATCTATATTTTAAAGGATTTTAATCAGATTTTTGAAGTAATTAGTGCACTTCCGCTCATTCTGCCGAGCTATGATGCAATGGAGTTTATCATCTGTGTAAAAAGAGTTAACATAGCAGGTTTGACCGCTGTACTTTGGAAGACCTGCTTACGAAGCGGGCCCCTTGGCTGGCTTCTGGGAACCTGGGTTTTGGGAGGGTTCCTGCCAGGCTGGCGGGTGGGAGTGCCTCACTATGCCCACACTGTTTATTCAAACAATGTGGTCTGTGCTAAACATTTACTTATAGCTACATTAAGTGTGGTTGGGGTTTTGAGTTATTTCTAAATATTTCCTCCTCTTTCAAGCTAGCGTGAACATATTTTCCTCCAGATGGACTATTTAGATAAGAGGAGTAAGAAGTTTTATTTCTATTTTTGGTACCTCTTCTGACAAGACCCTTTGACAAAGTGTGGCTCAGAGAGTATTGGTGGGCTCAGGGACTACCCGTATGTATCCTTCATGGCCTTACTACAAACCTAGGGGGCGTGGGGATAAAAGACCCAGTGCCTGCTCTCTGGGGGCTTGCAGTCTAGCAAGAGAGTCAAATAAATCTAACGGAGTCCGATCAGTGCTATGTGAGAGTTGCATTCAGGGAACATGGTGAAGAGGCGGGGGGAGAGGAAAGGAATCCACTAGCTCAGGGAGGACGCAAGGTGACATTTTAGAAGGTTATGATGACACTGGAATTAGGATTTCATTTTAAGCAGAAAAATGTCCTAGAGGAAGGAAGGATCTTTTTTTTTTTTTTTTAAAGATTTTATTTATTCATTTGACAGACAGAGATCACAAGTAGGCAGAGAGGCAGACAGAGAGAGAGGAGGAAGGAAGCTCCCCGCAGAGAGCCCGATGTGGGGCTCGATCCCAGGACCCTGAGACCATGACCTGAGCCGAAGGCAGTGGCTTAACCCACTGAGCCACCCAGGTGCCCCGGAAGGAAGGATCTTGTAGGTGACCTGGTCCAACTGATTTTCTTTGCAGTTGAGAAAACCAAGACCCAGAGAATTAACATGACTTACTCAAGATTGCTTAGCATATAGCATCAGAGCTGGGATGGGAATCCAAGTCCTTTGAATTCCATGATGCTGGGATTTTTTTACCAGTTAGCCTCATTGGCAAGCCCTGTGTAGAAGATTGTGAGTAAAATGCAACACTTGATTGTGTTCATTTTTCACAGGGAAAAAGGAAGGTAGATGGCATGAGCTTGCATGTGATTCACAGATTGATTTTAATGTCTTTCATGCCATGATTCGGGATAAAACTAACAGCGGAGCCCCCAAACCAAGCTGTAGGCAGTGTTCAGAGTTGTGAACAGGACTTCCCGTGTCAGCACGGGCCAGTGTGCATGGTGTGGCCACAGCAGGTATGTCACTGGCATTGTGAAGGGTCTCATTTTTAGGAAAAGCATGTAACTTACATATCAGTCAATGAAATACTGCCTTGCTGATAATGCTGTGGTTGTGATCCATTCTCTGCTTTCTTGTCGGTACTTTTAAGAACTGTACTTACTGGCTGCTGCACCAGTTAGGATAAACATAGATAAAAAGAAAACTTCCCACATTAAACAAAACTTCCCATTTTTTTCCCCATCTTTGTGTTTTGAGTTATTTTCTTAAGGGTCTAGTATTTTCACATTAGAAATTACCAAAAATGTATTGACAAGTTTACTGCTCAAAGTGTTACTTATAATAAGTGCTAAAACTGTTCATTGATGGTAAAAGGGGGAGAGGGAGAGGAAGGTAGAATGACTGGAGAAAAGAAATAAAAGAATAACAATTATTTCCACATAGAATTGGGAAAATATGAGACCCGGCAGCAGGAGGCAGGGAGGGAATGAGCTGGTACTGAGAATGACTCCTTAGGAATGAGAAAAAAGATTGCCACGTGGTCAATTCCAAAAATGCAAATGAAGAGATTGCTAACTGAAATTTGAAAAGAAAAAAAAATAGTTAAGATCTGTTAATCTGTATTGCCCGATGTCAATACAAACCAAAAATTGGGTAATATACTGAGCTTCCCTCTTAAAGGCCATATCTACTATATTAATGAGTGTGAACCCCTCTTGTGGTTCCACGTTGAGTGGTCACGGCCAGGGGACTATGTGTCTTTTCATTCCGTGGCTCTGCTGAATATGTTGCTCGTGTTGTGAAAATTTCTAAGCCAAATGGCTCCAGAGACAATGTTTCTCATACATCTACTACTGCGATGGAGTAGATCCCCTTAGACATTGATCAAAAGTGATGCCACACTGACACTTGCCCTCAGTGGTGGTCTCAAAGAAACGTTGCCGTGGAGATCCATCTTGCTCCTGGTTTATACTCCTTTTTACCGAACATCTCGATGCCTTTTAGTTTAGATGCAAGCCAATTCAGGACCTGTTAACGATATTAATGTATCCCTTGTATTAATCTGCTCAGAGTGCCATAACAAAATAACACAGACTGGGTGGTTAAACAGAAAGGTATTGTTTGACGGTCTGGGGGCCAGAAGTCTAAGACCACAGTGCCAGCAGGGTTGGTGTCTGGTGTCCTTGGGTTGCAGGTGGCACCTTCTTGCTGTGTGTTCATCTGGCCTTTCCTCTGTGCGTGCATGTGAGGAAAGAAAGAATGAGATCTCTCACGTGCCTTCTTATAAGAACCTTAATCCCGATAGAGCAGAGACCCAACCTTATGACTTCATTTAACCATACTGTTTAATTAGAAGTCATATCTCCAGGTATATCCACACTGGGAGTGGGAGCTTAAACACATGAATTTTTTGTTGTTGTTTTAAATTAAATGTGAAGGAGCAAGTTTGAGAAGTATTCTAAAACCAAAACTTAGGGCTGAACTAGATCTGTGTTACTGGGGACACGTAGCAGCATCAACATTCAGTACCGGTTTTTGTTAATATTTGGGCCAGGCATCATTATCAGTACTAGCAAAACATGCTTGGGCTCCTACAGTGATTCAAGAAAGGGTTTCCATTTAAACATAGAAAATTTCCCCCAACAATGATGAATACACATTGTAAATTGGAAAAACAGAATATAGAGGTACTTGTCCCTCCACCCCATCAGGCCAGCATCCTTTTCCACAAATGGCCCTGTTCTTAAGTGTCATAGAAGCCAGCTGGCCATGTTATGGGTAGGGAGAGTGCCTGTCCTGTACTGTAAGGTTACAAGAGAAAGAGATAGTGGGTTAGGTTCACTCTTTCATTAGCACAGGCTCGCGGCTCAGTAAATGCTTTTCTTTCCAGAAAGCATTTTTATCCTGGTGAATCCATTGGCACACAGTGTCGTTCTTTCTGTAAGCAGTGAAGCATCTTTGTAACAAATTACCTTTTACGGATGGAAAACAGACTGGAATCGGAGAGCGGATGGGCTTTGAGTCCTTGCACGGTGGACGCATGCTGCCGACTACGTGTCTCTCGGGGGTCCGTCCTGGCATCTTCGAAGAAGGGCTCTAGGATTGTCATAAGGGTGTTTCAACCTCACTCCCTTCTTTTCTTCCCCCTTTCTCCCACAGCAGTTGAAACAAAATATGGGAGTGCCTTCCCGCCACAAACCTTCAACTTTTGTCATCCCATTAAAAAGACATCACTCAAACACCGTCCACACTTGGAACAAAAGCTCATACGGTCTCTACAAAAGTCCGAAGTGTGCCTTAGACTCTCTGCTTCTCTAATAGCATGGATTGTGGTCCTTTGGTTTCCTATAGACATTTTTGTTTTTTCAGCTCAACAGTGAGCTCCTCAAAGTGGGTATTTTCTGTGATCTCTTTATTGCCAATGAGCAGAATGGTGCCTGCTGTGTCATTGAATGGGTGAGTCGGTGAATGAAGGAAAAGGGAAGCAGACACACCGGCCAGCACAGTTTTGATCCTCACTCACTGAAATAATCACTGTCGTCCAGAAAAACAAATGACACCCTTGACCATCTTGGCAAAGAGCCTTATGAGATAGGATTATGCAAAGGGCCATTACTAATTAGTGTTAAAACACAATTAGAGTTAACGTCCAGCTGCAGCTTTGAGCCACATATGCCGGCAGATTCCGTGCAAGGCAGCGGTCATTGCAGCCTGTTCAGAGCACAGCAATCTTGACCTCATCCTGTGAATTCAGACTACCTGATGCCAGGGGACTTGGAAGAACAAACTTGTTTTCTCGGTTTCCTTTGAAGAATCTGCATACACCCTTGGATATGAGCAGGGGGCAGTTAGAATTTTCATTCCCTTCACTGATCATCAGGCTTGCAAATTCACTGTGAACTCTCAGGCAGCATCTCTGCTCCGTTCTGGGCGGTGGCTTGTAGCAACTCCCCCTCCAAACTGATGGAGCTCGCTGCCTTGCAGTTTTCACACCGTACAGGTACAGGCTGTCTCATTTGAGCCTCAAGTTGACACTGTAGGGAAGGGAGCTAGGAGCAGCGAGGTGACTTGCTCATGGCCACACGGCTCAACTGATCGCTGCTCTGTTGTTCCAGCCTCCGTGTCTCAGCTCCAAGCTGGCTCACGTTCCACTGATGATGGTTATAAGAGGCCGACTTTCAGCAATTCCAGAAGTTTATCATGTGCATTTAGAGGAAGCAGAGACTTCATTATGCAGTCTTTTGATTCCTTAAGCTGCTTCTATTCAGGGCTCTCTTGATCTGCTTCCAGATCTGCTTCCAGAATAAAATCTTTTCCACATTTAGTTACCAGGACGTAGGTTCACAGATCCCTCAGTCTTCGGTGATGCCTCCAAAGCACTATTCAAGGACAGAGTTTCTCTTGTTTCACCCCGGGGTTGGGGGTGGCGTGGGGGATGGGTGTGGTGGGGAGCAGGATTCAATCGTTTATCAACATATTGGACAGTAGATTATACAGTCTGTTGGATAGCTCCTATTTTCCAGACTAGAGTTTATTTTTCTTGTAAGAAAATACATGTTCTAATAGTAAATGAGGGACATGAATAAGCCTTTAGTATAGTCAGAAGAGTATTTAACTAACACAAGAAAGTAGGTATTTTATAGATCAGTTTTTCTTGGGGATCTTCAAAGTAGCCAACCATCCACTTGAAAAATTTGTTTTTATTTTAGGGCTGAATCCTGCCTGACAATAGTGCCTTTTTAGGGTCATCATAGCTGGATACCAGACTATTCACTCCACGTGTCCACCACTTCTTAATTTTCAAAAATTGATGTTTGATGAGGGGCCTCCAGAAACACAGGGCTTTCATACCATCTTCATTGAAAGGAAAACCCTCCTTTGAATGAACAAAGCAAGGATTTCTATTAATAGTAAGACTGAAATGTAAATAATAGTTGCTTCCCTAGTTCCTTTTGGTATTGATTTGAATTTCAAATACATGTAATTTTCCCTATACTACTTTCTTATGTATCTTTTTCCTTCTCTGTTGTGGAGAAAGAAGTCAATGGATCACCTCTATGGTTGTCTATATAATATATATGTGTGTGTATGTGTGTGTGTGTGTGTGTGTGTGTATAGATATATATATGTACATATATATAAAAATACAAGATATATAATAAGTGTGTATTTTACATATATATTACATATATTTATTTTACATATGTGTGTGTGTATCCATATGCACACACACATACAGTTTGGATCTGTTCACAGATCTGTATTTCAGTATATTTTCAGGCAAAGCTCTTTTGTGGGGGGTTCCCTCCCTCCCCAGTCCCCGAGATAACATCTAAATTTGATTACATAGTCTGTCCCTGTAGGGATTTCTTCCCTTCACTTTTTGAGCTTAATTCACTGACCTGGCTTTTTCTGTCCTTTGAGGAGCCTGAGAAAATACTGAGCTCAATAGACATGTATTCAAAAGGTTTCCATGCTGATTCTGAGAAGTAGCTTTTGTAACACTTTACAACAGATTTTGAAAGGTTATTCAGAGGAGGGGTTTCAAGGTGTTTACAGTGAATTCAGACTATTGTTAAAAAAAGTAAAATAGGGCACCTGGGTGGCTCAGTTGGTTGAGCAATTGCCTTCAGTTTAGGATGTGATCCTGGAGGCCTGGGATTAAGTCTGCATCGGGCTCTCAGCTCCACGGGGAGCCTGCTTCTCCCTCTGACCTTTTCCCCTCTCATGCTCTCTTTCACTGTTTGTCTCTCAAACAAATAAATAAAATCTTTAAAAAAAAAGTAAAATAAATGTTTCATTAAAATATATCAATATATATAGACTAGAAAGCATTTTAGAGCATTACTTATGTTTTGTGAATGAAAAAAAGTGGAGATCTCTGTAGTTAGACTGAATTCTTAATAATTAACTATTATGACCAAAGTAGTACCTGTCTTCCTGGAATGTCTATCTATTTTCCCATCTGAGAGGTGCACTTCATAGATTTTGACATTCCAATCAAGTTATCTTCCCCAAAGGAATCAAATCAAGTCTTCCCACAAAATAATCAGAGACACTCAGATGACCCAGTGAGGCTACAGTAATTTCTCTCAGAGAAAGTCATTCGTTTTCTGCCTCTTCTTTCTGAATCAGGTTATACTTGATTTACCCAACACTTTCAGAAATTGGCATTTGATTTCACTGGAGTTTGCCCTGTATCCCCAGTTTGACCCTTCAGAGAATGATGTCATCTGTAGGAGTTCAGCAGAGCTGCTGTCCCTGAGGAAACTCACCGTGTGGGAGGCAGACTGCAGAGTAAAGATGGTAACTGCTCATTTTGCAGGTCGGAAGCTGCTAGGTTCCCCTGACAGCAGCTCACAGAAGTAATGCCGGGCACTGGACCCTGCCCGGGGATTGTCCAGTCGTGCTTTAGCAACGACTTTATGTGGTTGTCAGTGGCATCCTAATGCCAGCATGTTAAATGGGAAATAGGTAACACAGGTCCTTTGGGAGTTAGTTTCCTGTGACAGGAAGGTACCCCCGTCTTGAGTGAGAAAAGAGAGTTTCCTAGTGTTCGGAAATTGAGAAACCGGGATGTGGAATGACCCACTTAGCCATTGGAGAGTGCACTGTTATGTGGGGAAGGGTCTGCTGTGCCAGGAAAAGCCAGCATAAGAGATCAGATCCGGCCTTCTGGATTTATGATTCCATCAAATGAGGCTGACTGCTGGCTTGTTAATAGCAACATTTCCATACCGGACAGTCACGGAATGGCTTGTTACTGTAATCATCAGGAAGACTTTCTCCATAGGCTGTTGGAAGTGGGAATGGAGGTGTAGAGTCAAGAAAGTGCCTGGTAGGGCCTCAGTCCCTTTATTCTAATGCAGCTGATTTCTGAAGTGTGTGCAAAGAAAGTCACAATATGGCTTTTCACCCTGGTGAGAAAACTATGAGTTGGATTTGGTTGCTTTGCCAGGCTGAAAAATCTCTATTTTGGTGCTCCTGGGCCATTCTGCTTGGCACATTCCTTTTAGAAGGGTGTTTTTAATTGTGAACAAGCAATTCTATGGAGGTTAACAACATTAATGAAGCTCAAACAATGCTGAGAGAGAGAGAGAACTTTAAAAATTCAAAGAACCATCAAGACAAATCTGTCAGCAGGAAAGACTTGCAACAAATGTAGCTATATGAAAATGTATCTGATGCTTGAGGGTAAGCTGGCTTTAATATACCAAACAGCATAAAAGACACGGGAATTTCCAGTTTTTGAGTAAATTTTAGAAAACAAACCTATCCGTCTCTTTCTGGGAAGCACAGGCATCTTAGTATTTTCCATGGTCGAATATGCATACCCCACAAATAAATTTACCATTGATGTCATAGGACTTCCAGTTATCCAGGTATTTTTTCATTTTGTCCAAATCCCTTTCAGAAAAATATGACCAATTTAGAAAACTACTACTTGTAGTGTAGGATTCTATAGTCAGGTGTGTTCTAGTCTGTCAAAGATGCAGCTGATTATTTTGATTAAGGAGGATCAGAGATGCATTTAATACCACACCAGAATAAAACCAAACTAATGTGCATTACCAGGGCTATGATAACAAACTATAACCATTCATATAGCAAAAAAAGTGGTTATTTTAAATGGAGAGCAAGGCCAAAGGTGTTCTTTTACTGAGATATAAAAATGCTTCTGTTCTCTAAACTAAAAATTTGAGATCAGATCTTTAAAATATGGGACAGTGAAATCATTAAAATTAAGACAAATGGAAGACAACTCGGGAAAAAATTACATTATGAAACTTGAATTGCTATTTTATAAAAGATACTAATCACCTTATCCTGTGATTTTGACTCCTTCCTCAAGGATCATCTCTGTCCCCACTTTCTCCATTCTCCTCCCGTCCTCCAGCTTCTTGTGATCTCTCCTCTCTCGGTACTCCTGTACCATGCACCACTGTAGCATGTTCTTCAGTGTTTTCTCTATGTTGCTTTGCAGGGTTATATGTATTCAATAGATGCCCTGTTTTCATGCATTGGCTATTAAGCTATTAAAGATAGCGAAATGTCTGTTTTCCCATACCTCCAACTGTTCTTTGCACTCTAGCACTCCAGTGACATTTGTTTTGATTGAATAAATAATACTATTGCAGAATTCATTGATTTAAAGCAATGTGTGCTGTTTCCCTTTCTAGTAGTAGAGCCTGATGCCCATTCAGAAATCAGGGGTTACATTATATGTTTAAATAAAAAAGCTTAAAAAAAAAAAAAAGAAATCAGGCAGTGAGGGGAAAGTAGCAGGGAAAGAGGCATCTGATTTATTTTTTTAAAAATTCTGACAATTATTAGGATAGTTGTGAATGTAGACTTAAGAATTTGCAAAGATTACACTTCTGAGAAATTAGAAAATTCTTTGCAAAATTAAACATTAAAAATTCAGACTTGCCATTGGATTACTGTGAGCAAATACATCTTAACTGGTTAAACCTTGTCCAAAAATAGTAAAGGGAAATGGCAATATTTGGGATTCTCCAGGAGGCACTTGGATTATTTCTTTGCTAGAATTAGACATGCAATTTAGTATACGTCTTTGGCTGTTTTGGTGAAGGAAAAGGGGGAAAGCTTGTCCCAAACCCCTGGCTCCTTCACTCTTAAACAACTGTTGGCAGAAGTGGACCATAGCTTCCACCCAATTCAAAAATAAAAGTGATCCTCTTTACACTCATAGGCAAGGGGCATCTATGCTTGTTCCCAAGGGATGTTCTAACACCTCTCTTTGGAAGGACTAGAAAGCCAGCTTCAGGTTCAAGTGTGTGATCTTGTGCACATGAGTTTATCATGATACCTCTGTTGGTACATCTATAAAATGAAATTAACAGTAGCCAACAAATATCCATGGAGTGCTTCTTACATGCCAGGAACTTTTCTAAATGTAGCATATCTAGGAGTGAATAAACCAGATAGATCCCTGTCCTCATGGGGCTTAGGATCTAGTACCTCCCTCACAGACTTGTTGTATTAAGTGCATACAGACTATACCACGTGAGATTATAGTGAATGTTAGTGGCGATGGTTCCAAAGACGATGGAGATGAAGGAAGTGATAAGGACCTGTTTCAGAAATGGCAGTACCAGACAGGTGCCCATGATTCTCTCCCCAAATTCTAACGGGAAGAGAAGGTCAGGCAGTATCAGTTGTCTGTCAGTCACTGGTAATAAGAAAATAAGAGAAAGGTTCGCCAAGCGCCTCAGTCTAATCTCTGCAGAAGACAGAATCCCCCTCTGTAAATAAAATGTAACAGGTAATGGCAAGGAATTCCTTACCCAACAGTAACGTATGTTGAAAATTGCGGAAATAAACATTGCTACACTTGCCCCGAATAATGTTGGGTTTTCCCAAAGGAAATGCCTACTTTCTTCTCTTAACACAAAACAGTAGCTATCTCTACCTCTTTCTAAACTCCACACATTGGGTATACCTTCTGTTGGGGGTGAACTCCTAGCTGTGGTCTCTGACATTGGATGAAATGATTTGGCTGACGATACATATTAAAAGAATAGGCAGGAGTTGGGACATAAAGTCCAGTTCTTGGCACTTGTCGCCCACGGATTGCATTTCTGTAACCTAGGTTAATGGGCAATGTCCATGCTCTGTTTTGTTGTGTGTGCTAAGGTTAGCATTAGACAATGTACTTTGATCTAAAAACTTGCACTTTAACTATAGGTTCTAAACTTAGGCTGAATTATATCTATTGAGTTTGAGCATCCTGATGTCCATTGAACTACTCTTCCCAGCCATTCCCCTGTGGCTGTAGAAACAATTACCACCTAAATGTGTTTGCCTTCATGGACAACACTCAGGGAAAGCATTAGGAAAAGTGGAAAAAAGCTTTCCTATCTGTGTCTAGTATTAACCCACTAGTTTTGTGAACCAAGAGCTAAGTTGATTCCTTTATTTAGAATCCGAAGCTAAAGTTGCATTGCACTTTTAGAAGTGAAAAGCAGCATTATCTTTCATATTTTTAAAAAATTTCACCTGCCTTTAACATTAGGATATCTCTGAAGATACCCTATTTTATATTAAAAAAATACTATTTGCATCTATTCATCTGCTTGTGAAAGAATGTAATAACGAAAGGCCACTGGCCTGTGAAGAAAGACAAATATTGTTTGAACAAGCTCATTCCACTAGTCAGATCTGCTAAAGAAAAGGTGAGCTAATAGCTTTCTTTTTTATAATATTTCCTGCGAGAAAAAGTTGCTCATTTTGTTCATGTTTGACATTTCATAAAAAAAGTAAAATTCGTTTTTAATGAAAAATATTCCACTGGGTTATTAATTAAAAGAAATGCAGGAAGAAAGATCCATCACTTAAAAAAAGAACAACTCGTGAATAAGAGGAAGTCTCCAGTCAAAAATACAGCTCAGTGAAATGCTCTTGGAATTGCTGGCTGGCAGAGGCACCAGTGTGACCCACCCCCATATCCTGGATGGCACCCCTGGGTCACCTGGGCATGCGATGCTTTTGCAACAAAGATTTGATTAACTTCAAATAGTCGCTCCTTGAGCTTATTGCTTGAATCTCTGATTATACTTATTATTTTGGGCCCTTGTTCTCATCAAATTGTAAACTACTTGAGGTGCAAGATTGTGAATAGTGTAATCATAGCACCTAGAGTAGTATTTTGTACTGTAATGTTCAAAAAATGTTTGGTGGGTGAGTGAACCAATAAATGAGTGCCTCCTATTTACAAGAGGACTGAATATAGTTATTATTACGTGGATTTATGCTTCCCTAACGTAAAGAATATCTCTAGGGAAAGGTTAAGAAGGCTAGAATTGTTTATTTAGAATTGAAGGGAAGTTAACTTCAGCACAGTTGTGAGAAAATTGTAACATATATTTTCTCTTTGGTGAATTCGTAGTTTCCTCTCACCTCCTGCAACCTCTAATCTTTCTCCATCCCCACTCCTACAAATGTTATTCTCCACACAGTTTTTTGGAGCTTAGAAATAGTCACTCTTATGCCAAGTCTGACATCTATCTTTTGGGGCATTTTGGAGGTACGAGGGATCCAAGATAGAGTATTCCTATGTTCATCCCATATTTGGAACGAATGAGAGATCAAAATATGATTATTACTAGAAAGCCTTGGGAGGATATGGCTTTAGGACTTTATCAAGTGGACTTTCTACATGTTAACCCTGAGTCAGGCATATTTACCATCCAGGCACTGGTCTGGCTGGGAAACTAAAGCTCTTTTGTAATATGGCAGAACCTGCTTAGATACACCCATGCCTCACTACGTGGGCCAGATGCTCTGTCTCTGCAGGAAGGACTCCTCAGAAGGGGAGAGGAAATGGATAGCCTCAGCTTCTTTTCCCAACCTCACTAACCAGAGAGATGGCTTCTCTTCTGGGGAAAAGGAAGTGAGAGATGGAGGAAAATGTTAGGAATATTAGCCCAGAAGTCACGTCATTTGGATACATAATGAGGAGAGAATAAGCATTCTCCCCTCCTGAATGCAAGTGGAGTCATAGTACTTATGAATCATTTATAATATACAGGCACAATACCCATATGCATAAAATATATAACATGTACATTTATATACATTTATAACATGTATAAAATTCATAACAAATACAAATAAGTATATAAAAATATATATGTATATAACACATATATATATTGCAATATAATGTGTATAGTAAATATTACATATGTCTGTTTACACTTTAGAAGACTATGTGATCTCTACCAGTGGAATTCCAGACAAAGAGATTATGACCTGAAGGATTGTAGGTAACACGGAGGAGTTGCCCTGTGGCCATGGACATTTTGGGGGATGATTTAGATCAGACCATAAGGAAAAGTGAGGATTACGGACTAAGTACACCAGAATCACTTGGATGCAGATTCTTGGGTCCCATTTCAGATACCGAACCATAGTTAGCAGTTAGGGGGAATAAGGATTCACTCCAGGTGATTCATGTGACCAGCAGGACTGGAAAGCTATTGCCAGGGCAGCAACTGCCTGACCTTCACGTGTCCAGGGGACTGTGGTCACCTAGCCACCCCTGCTCCCCGGAAAGGAGAGAGAGAAAATAACTCAGCTATAAGGTGATTTCAATTATAAATGAAGCTGTCCTGACAATAAGGGTGACCAGGCCAATGGCTGCTCTGTATGGAAATTGTCAATAGTTCCAAGCGTGCAGCATTTTCTACCTAGAGAGTCTATCTAGAGATTCCTGGCACTCACATCCGTGCTGGGACATAGGATCTGCAGGGGAAGCAGGAGTAATATCGTCCAGTCTGTCTCTCTTCTCATGGACCTCCGTGATAAATAGCCTAGCTCCTCACCAACGTTCAGTCCCCATTCAGCCTTTATTCTGAGGCTCTCTCTGGCCCTTTGCCTCTAACCAAAGTCCCTCTTCCAAGGATTGTTTAAACAAAAATAAAGAAAACATACATAATTAGTTCTCTGAATGTTTTAAACCGTGTATCATATAGGTATTAAGTTCATACTTGTTCACAGAGCGGATGAACTTGGGACTTTTGAACACTCCATACAGTGTTAGATATTCTAAGGAAAGACTGCTTTTGTAGGAAAGCCAGACTCAGCTTAACATTGATTTTAGGTTAAAGTTGCCTTTTCTAGGATGACAGCCTCTCGTAGTGTGAAGACAGCATGTTATTCTTTAGAAGACAGAAGTGACTGCTCTGACTGGGACAACACAGGACTAAAGGTGGGGGGACAGATGACATTTCGAGACTTTCCACCTCATGAGCTTGTGATCTACATAGATAAACTGAGTAACCCGCCACTGACTTGATTTGCCACATAGGATAACTTCTGTGCATTAAAAGCCAGGAGATCTGATCTTCACTCTTGTGGGCAACTTGTGTAATGTCAGTATCCTACGGGGAAGCAACGTGGTAAAGAACTCCCTCTGCTAGACTCCAGTCAAAAAAAAAAAAAAAACAAAAAAACTGTAGAGGCAAAGGCTAAATTGAAAAGATCTGCTGCTATGTTCTCAGAAGGATTTCCCTGGCTTCTCATCCCACTTTCCCACTTTCCTTCTCTCTCTCTCTCTCGCCTCCAGCCAACAGTCTTTTGGATTAGAGGTGTTTTGAAAGCTAGGTTTTACTTGCTTCAAAGACTCCAATTCTCCAGCTCATGGTAATAAGCATATGGTGTGGAAAGAAAGTCCCTGCTGTTTTAGCCATCTCAAATCAGAGGAGGTTTTCTCAGAGGCCTCTGAATGATTGCTTGGGTGAGTGACGGACCATGATTTCTGACTATGGTGTGAAGGCTGGTGCCAGTTGTCAAGGAGAGTGAATTGTGAGTTTTCATTTAGTTATTCTGCTTGTTACAGCAGAGTGTATAACCTCATGTGGTTATACTTTTCCCAAAGATATTTTGTCATTCTTTAATATCCAAGACCAGATCCCCCCCTCCATATATATATAATTTTTCTTTTACTTGATTTGATGTCAGGAAGCCCATTTGGTAGTATCCTGAGACTATCTGTGATAATATGGAAAAAAATTATTGACTAGAAATTTAAAAATCTATGTTTTAATCACGGTAACATTTCTTACTTTCTTCTTTCCTTGGGTGACTGACCACCTTAACCTCTTGTGCCTCAATTTGATTTTCTTTAAAACTGGAGTAATTATAACATCTGACACCTCCATAACTTTTAGAGATTAGAAATCTGTTGAAAATGCAGTCTTTTTATATTACTTCAGGAAACAAATCATTGTCTCAATTTTATAAATTTTATAAAACCAAGTCCTGCAGAAACAGTAACTTGCTAAGATCCCTCAATGTTAGATGGCAAACAGTCCTGGAACCAAAACCCAAATCTTCAGAAAGTTGACTAATTTTGCTTTTATAACTGTGTCTTACAGAGCTCAAGGAACTACTGTGAGTAGTAAGTAAGGTAACAGCAGAAGGTTTTTTTTTTTTTTTTAAGATTTTATTTATTTAAGACAGTGAGAAAGTACAAGCAGGGGGAGCAGTAGAAGGAGAGAGAGAAGCAGGCTCCCCACCAAGCAGGGAGCCCAACTTGGGACTTGATCCTAAGACCCTGGGATCATGACCTGAGCCAAAGGTAGACGCCCAACCATTTGAGCTACCCAGGTGCTCCAGCAGAAGGGTTTAAAAAAAAAATCAATAGTTACACAAATGTAAAGTAATATTTAGTAAAGTGGAATTGTCTTTACAAGGAAATCCTTCAATATTCTTATTTTTCCCTTTAGTTCCCAGAGGTTAGAAGAGTTTAAAGCTGATACAGGATAAAGAAATTAATATAGAGACATACCTTTGGTTGGCAGTTCAGGAACTTAATTCTTGGGTGCCTGGGTGGCTCATTCAGTTAAGCATCTGCCTTCAGCTCAAGTCATGATCCTGGGGTCCTGGGATTGAGCCCCACATTGGGCTCCCTACTCAGCAGGGAGCCTGCTTCTCCCTTTCCCTCTGCCTCCCCCTGCTTGTGTTCTCTCTCTGTGTTCAATAAATAAATAAAATTCTTAAAAAAAAAACCCAACAACTTAATTCTTTATTGCTTGTTGATTCGCCATCCCAAACCAGGCTGAGGCTGTTTCTTGGCTCTTCTATGGGGTAAAGATCACACTGACAGCTCCTATGTATACAGGGTGCTCTGTAACCAGCTTTCTCGTCCTGGATAAGAGAGCTTTCTCTCAAAGCCTGTACTGTTCAGCAAATTTCTGGTGACTTCCACAGCCGTGCTCAGGAGAAACATTAGCCACTATTAAACAAGAACCTGTCATTGCTCACATTGAGGCCACCATGAATTGTCCATGTGAAGAAATGATTTCTTTGCAAATTGAGCCCTGCCATTCACAGCTTCTGTCCTTGTGAGTTTTGATGATGGCCTCATATTTGAACCACTCGGTTTTCTTTGCAGTGTCCCAATGCATATACCCTGTTCTTCCTGAGTGGCAATCACTTGGGCTTTTTCTGCATCTTATCTACTGTGGAGGATGGTTGCTTAGCTCCTCTTGGTCACTTAGGTCCTTTTGATGTCCCTAATATGTGGGTGTCACGTATATCATGTATACATGAAATATACCCTCCAGGTCTGGTGGAAATGAGTCTGCTTTTGTCTGTTGTGGTTGTAGATTGAAACAGAATATTTGATTTATATAAATTTAGAAACATGAAACAGCAAGTTTGGAAGTTGTAACGTTGTAAGTTCAGCTTCAGTGGTGTGGTGTTTCAGCTACCAGCATGGTTTCACGATGGACTACAGAGCGTTCTATAGACAAAGAGACTGCTGTAGATTGAATGTTTCCCCTGACCCCCAGAATTCATATGTTGAAAACCTAACCCTAAGGTAAAGGTATGAGGAGGTAAGGCTTTTGAGAGGTGATTAGGTCCTAAGAGCAGAGCCCTAAGAATTAGTGCCTTTATAAAAAAGAGACCTGGGAAAGATCCCTTTGCCCTGGGCTCTGTGATGGCACAGAGAGAAGGGGCCCTATGAAGCAGAAAACAGCCCTTTGCCAGACGTGGAATCTGCTGCGTGTGATCTTGGTCTCTTCAGCCTCCAGAATGGGAAAAAATAAATTTCTGCTATTGATAACCCACTCAGTTTAGGATATGTCTGTTGTAAAAGCTCAAACAGACTAAGAGAGCCACATCCAACCAACACATATGTGTTGAGTGACTACTGTGTGACAAAAAGTGGCGATGGGATAAAAAAGAAAAATAAAAAAGTGAGAACCCTCTTTTTAGCATCAGTTTCATTCTGGGAATTAAATTGCCAAGATATAGGGTGGCACTGAATGGAACACATCCAGAGAATTTGACCCTCTGTGATGCAGGGTCATAGCAAATACAGGTGGTAAGGGCCATCCCAGCCTCTAGCTGGACATCTGCAGGTAAAGACGAGTTTGTGTTTTGAGACTGATTTCTAACTTTCACCTTGACAGATGAGGCAGGGAATCTTGGAGTGCTGCAGTGTTTTTCCACCCAGGCTGCCTGTTAGAATGGCTCCCGGCTTTGGGGAAAAAAAAAGGTCTGATGCTGAGCCTCACCCTAGAGATTCTAATTTAAATTGGTTTGGGATAAGGCAAAGTATCTTTTTTTTTTTTTTTTAAATGTTCTCAGTGATTTTAAAGTGCAGCCAAGGTTGAAATCTATTGTACTACATTAGTGATTCAGAATCCGCCGGGTGAGGGTGAGGGGTGAAGTGGGAGGTGGGGGGAGGGTGGAGGGGATTGGTTAAAATTTAGATAACTGGGACTGGCCTTCAATGATTCTGGTTTGGTTGGTCTGAAGTGGGACCCCGGAATCTACCCTAAATGATGATAATTTGTCTGCTTCTTGGAAAACACTTTGAGAACCACACCTTGTGAGCTTTAAGTATTTGTAATCTCATCTGCTGTCTTGTGGGAACCAGACTAGAGATTTCAATTCACTAAAAGTGAGTATCTAAACTCATCTTTCTCAGATAGCTACAGGAAACAAAAACGTAGTGATTTATTCCTTCTTGTTTTTAAAAAATGTCTTGCCCTTCTCCCTCATCTATAAAATTAGATATTTCTTGTGCAAGAGCTTCTCACCTTTTTAACATAGACTCAGTCTATGAAATCTTTAAGAGTTTCTGCTTTCAATTTTCATAAAAATTTAGTTGAATTATTTTTATTCATTTTATTTAGGATTTTGGCTTAACTCATTTTTATGTTGACTTATTTCTATTAAAGCCTGATAATAAAACCTAAAAGAAATGAGGATCTTTCATAAATCTCAAATAAGCTGAATCACACGCTAAAAGGTACCTTGTACTCTTTTGCTACTTATGACATTAGCTACCCTAAATCTTCCAAAATATGTTGGACATTCATCATGCCCCCAGTTTCAAGACTTTATTTTATTTAGTCCTACCAGGCCTTTGAAGACAATATTACCATCCCATTTCACAATCCAGAAAACTGAGATCCATAGAGGCTAAAATTAAGTTGATCCCCAAGGTTGTAACCCTGAGAAGCAGCAGAAATGGAATTTACACCCCAAGGTCTCACTTTGAGGCCAGTGGTCTTTTCTTATACCAAACTTCAGCCACAGAAAATTTTTGCAGACTTAGCAACTTACAGTGCTTTTCATTTAAATCATTAAGGCTATTCTGTCTTTGCATAGATATTTATTAAAACACAATTGTAGAGGGTGTTGTAAAATAAAAGCCAAAACCCAAACTGTCTTACAGCTTAAAATTTTGAGCCCAAAGTATCTTTCTCACTTTCTCTTTCTGTCTCTCTGACAGTACATTTAAAGAACAAATCATGATAAGTAAGCTCCAGATGCCACTCATGGGGGTGCGTCCTCTCCCGGCCTTCCATTACCACTGGGCAAGGAGAAGGGACTAAAGCTCAGGTCCTACAAGAGCCCAGAAGAGATGCCAGAGCTTTTACCATCTGAAATCTGGATACTCAATCTTCATTTTAACTGAAAGTTGGCTTGGTATGTTCCGTTCATTAAAAGAATTGACTCATGGTGTGCTAGCTGTTCACTATCTTCTGGCAGCCTGTTCCCCCCATCTACAGAGCCTGCATTACGTTGGAAGGTCACTCCATCAGTATCATGAGCTTTTCCCCGAAAGCTTTTCTCCCATCCCAATCTAGCCTATTAGTAGAGCAGGTCCTTGTGCTGTCAATCATCCTCTCATCTGAAAATATAATACAGTCTTTTTTTTTCCCCTCCTACCTCTGAAGCATTAAGTACCCTAGCAAAGTTCTTAAGGAATAGATGCAAACCACTTCATCTATCAGGATATTTGTTTTGCAGGGAAAGCTCTATCATGAGTCTTATTTACCTAACAGTCGAGACAGTAGAATAAGATTATAATGCCCTTAAAAATGTAACAGAGATGTCCTTTACATTATAAGCATTTTCCTTTTTTTTTGTTCATACTCAAAGAAACCAAGACATATATTTAAATGATTTCTACTTAAAAATAAGATGTATCTGGAAATTAGCAGACTAAGTTTAGTTAAGTAAGTAATGGAAGCCAGAAATGAGACTATTAACAGCTTCCCATGAGTTCTTTGTTTTGAATTGCTGCATGGAGAGCTTATTGGTCTGTATTACTGTAAAGAGACAAGGGGAAGGCTTCACATGTTAGTGGGTATTAATTCTATTCTTGGCAAGTATTATTCAAAAGTGATTCCTTGACACTAAACAATCAGCTGCATGATTCAGGGTTGACTCAACTTCATTTCTACCTCCATATTAAATATTTCTTATTTTATGCATAGCCTGACAAAAAAGAGGAATAACAAGATACGCTTAATAAAAATAAACAAAGGAAGAAAATCAGAATGAAGTGCAAACATATTTTTTTTAATTTTTTTCTTTTTATTTAAGCTTTATTTAAACATATAATGTAACCCCACCACCCTCTCCCAACCCCTCCCCCCCCACACTCCTCTCAGTTTGTTTTATGACATTAAGAGTCTCTTTTGGTTTGTCTCCCTCCCGATCCCATCTTGTTTCATTTTTTCTTTTCCTACCACCTTAACTCCCACCCCCATTGCATCTCCACTTCCTGCACTACTGGGTATTTACCCTAAAGATACAAACGTAGTGATCCAAAGGGGCACGTGTACCCGAATGTTTATAGCAGCAATGTCCACAATAGCCAAGTTATGGAAAGAACCTAGATGTCCATCAACAGATGAATGGATAAAGAAGAGGTGGTATATATATACAATGGAATACTATGCAGCCATCAAAAGAAATGAAATCTTACCATTTGCGATGACATGGATGGAACTAGAGCGTATTATGCTTAGCGAAATAAGTCAACTGGAGAAAGACAACTATCACATGATCTCCCTGATATGAGGAAGTGGAGTGCAAACATATTTATCCTTTTGGGATTACAGCTCTTACCTGTCATGTCCTTCTCTGAACTAGCTTCGGAGAATAGGAAGTCTGTATCAGATTGGGTTGAAAGCAAGGGGCAAGCCTGGGTGCCCTGTTAGAAAACCAGCAGGGGAGCAAAAGGGGATGGGAGCTGGTGAGCAAGAAAGCTCAAGAGTCAAAATAGTAGCCAGGCTCCCTCTATCTGACCAGTGAGGCAAGAGATACCATTGCATTATTAATACTGAGTTTCTCAGATTAGGTAAGACAAATAAACACACCTACACCCAAGGATGGACAACGGACGGATGGAAGATAATGGTAAGAACTGTAGATTTCTCTAGTCAAATATACTCTCACAGTCCATATGCACACCTTTTGTATACTGTGGCTGCATGACTGTTTAGCAAACCTATGTTGGTATCTTAGTCCATTCTGTCGCAGAGTGACCCCTGCTTGCTCTGGATTCTCCTGTTGGCTTAAGCAGATCTGACTTGTTTAAATGCGTGATGTCTAGGAATGGAAAGAAGTTTAACTATTTATGTAGTCTGTTCATCTGTCAAGAGAAGGGATCTTGATGCTGCTGAATCAGATGTTAAAACATTCCCGGGGCACCTGGGTGGCTCAGTGGGTTAAAGCCGCTGCCTTCGGCTCAGGTCATGATCCCAGGGTCGTGGGATCGAGCCCCGCATCGGGCTCTCTGCTCTGCGGACAGCCTGCTTCCTCCTCTCTCTCTGCCTCTCTGCCTACTTGTGATTTCTATCAAATAAATAAATAAAATCTTTAAAAAAAAAAAAACATTCCCATCCCACTCCTCCAGAAACACCGACTTAATTTGCTAAAAGGTTTACATTTAATTATGTTCTATATTTAGAGGCTATTATAAAATACCCTTTAACTGTTGTTGTAAATCAAAGATAATGTTCTATTGGCAATCCTTGAGATATGCAGCAAACTTTTCCTTCCAATTCTTTCAGCTACCTGCAGGTTTATATGACAAAGAGTAACACTCAGATCCCATGCCCTGGGCCATAGGAACATAAATCTTTGTCTGGTAGTAATGTTTGTGTAGAACTTTCTCATACAAGCTTTTCAGTCTGCACAGCAGTGCTGTGATTGCTGCTGGCAAGACTTTGGGATTTATAGTTTCAGTGGGTCACAGAACTCCCTAGCAAAAGTTTTCTGTTGAGTTGGCAAATGTTGATGTTCAGTAGACAGTATCTTAGACATTCTCCAATATGCCAACTTATAATTTCTTGTTTTTCAAATGCTGTGTTATTTTAATACTGCCTTCAAAACTTTTCCCATAAGAATTCCTGAACGCCTTGGCACAAAAAGGGAAAAAAAATTCCCCACACAAATGGTCTTCATCATTTTGACTAGAGATTCTGAGTCTGAGGTCCAAATGCAGGCTTTGAAGAATCCTATTAAACTTTTGAAACATGATTTAAAAATTTTCATGTCTTAGGCAATGTGTCCTATGGAGGGAGGTTTTTAAGTTTTATCAGATTCCCCCCCCCAAATATGTAACCCTCACATGGTTGAGCACTTCTTCCGATCTAGTTAATAAGAAATGCCATGTACCATGCTGTCTTTGTCTATGCACCTGAGTATAATTTGTATCAGAGGGAATGTTGACCAGAGACATTATTAATTTCCACAGATTAAAAACGACTCCTGAATAACTGCATTGTCCTTAAAACCTACTTACAGATAGTCACCACAAATCTAAGTTCTTTCTGAAACTTTCACTTCTCCTCAAGTTATGCCCCCTTCCTGGCATGCCCCAACATGTTCTTCAGGCTTCTCTTCCTACTGAAGTCCTTTGTGACCTAATTAAAATAGCACCATTTCTAAAAACTTTTTCAGAGGCCCTCAGTCAGTTTCCCTCTCTCATGATGTGCATTTGGTTTTGCATTCCTTTTACTGAAGAGCCTCTCAGAGTTTGATTTGTGTTGAGGTTCTCTATGGCTCTATGTTCCTAACTAGATTGCAAAAGAGAGAGACCAGGTTTTATTTATCATTGCCCATTCCATCAGGCACAGTGCTTGGCCCCCAGTAGACACTTAAGAAATGCTTCCTATTTAACTGTTGGATGAATGCTAAGTTGATACTGAGTGTCCGGAATATAATCGGAGCATCTGATAGGCAGATGGACACGAACTATGGTATTCACAGGAACGTTACTGGTGTGTGTAAATCATAGTGGGCAGGTAAATTAAAGAAACCACAGTATGATATTTTAAAATATTTTCTCTTCCCTTTTTATTTTTTTTTAATTTTTATTTTTATTTTAACATATAATGTAACCCCACCACCCTCTCCCAACCCCTGTTTTATGACATTAAAAGTCTCTTTTGGTTTGTCTCTTTCCTGATCCCATCTTGTTTCATTTATTCTTTTCCTACCCCCTTAACCCCCACCCCCATTGCATCTCCACTTCCTCATATCAGGGAGATCATATGATAGTTGTCTTTCTCCGACTGACTTGTTTCACTAAGCATAATACCCTCTAGTTCCATCCATGTCATCGCAAATGGCAAGATTTCATTTCTTTTGATGGCTGCATAATATTCCATTATATATATATGTATATATATATACCACATCTTCTTTATCCATTCATCTGTTGATGGACATCTAGATGGCCAACAGACACATGAAAAAGTGCTCCACATCACTGGGCATCAGGGAAATACAAATCAAAACCACAATGAGATACCACCTCACACCAGTCAGAATGGCTAAAATTAACAAGTCAGGAAATGACAGATGCTGGCGAGGATTTGGAGAAAGGGGAACCTTCCTACACTGTTGGTGGGAATGCAAGCTGGTGCAACCACTCTGGAAAACAGCATGGAGGTTCCTCAAAAAATTGAAAATAGAGCTACCTTATGACCCAGCAATTGCACTACTGGGTATTTACCCTAAAGATACAAACATAGTGATCCAAAGGGGCACATGTACCTGAATTTTCTCTTCCCTTTTTAAATGAAGCTATACACTCTGTCAGTAATGACGAGTCTCATTCACTTATAACGAGCTCTCTGTGGCACCAAAAAATCTTAAATGTCCTGGGTATTTTGCTCTATATTCAAGTATGTTCAGTAACTCTTAGCAAGTAATAGCTATTAGTAATATATGTTGCACTTTGCAGATCCCACATTTTCAAAAATCTTCAAGCAGTGCTTGACCAGGAACTCCTTTTACTTTTTCTTTTTTAGAACCTATTTTCAGTAAGTATGACTTCTCAACAATTAAGAATGTCATCTATTATTAATTACCTCTTACCACACAGAATCACTTCCATTCTCTAAAACTCTGAATAGATTTATTTTAATAATAGTTAATATTTATATAACACTGTAAAGATTACAGATGCAATTTTATATGCATCATCTAAGTTGACTCTCAGAACCACAGTGTGAGATAAAGAGATTTTATCCTCCTAGTTTTCACAAATGAATAAATAGACTGAGAAGCTCCTTACCCCAGGCCATTTGCTTCAGGCTGTTTGCCCCTGGTAAGTGATTCATTGGGGGTAGACCCAGGATTCTTTCGTCAGAGGCAGTTGGTATTCATTCTACCACTTTGTGTTATCGCTGAGATACACGAGATTATTTATTCACTCAATAGATATACCTTATGCATTTTTTATGTGCCAGATTCTGTATGTTCTGGGCATTCAGCACACTTCAGTGAACAAACAGATATCCAGTGTCTGTAAGGATTAAATTCATGTTGGGAAAATGACAACAAAAATAAGTGCTATCTGCAGTATATTATTAATGGTGATGATTATTGTGGAGGGAAATCAAGCAGAGGAAGGGAGAGGAGCATTTGTGGGGGGCTGCCATGCAGTTGTCTAGTCAGGCCTCCACCAAAATGGGATGCATGAGCACAGACCTGAAAGAGACAAAGGAGCCAAGCTACGGATATTTAGGAGATACATGCAGAGGAAACAGCAAGTGCAAAGGCCCTGAAGTAAGAGTTTTCTTAGCATGTTTGAGGGAAGAAAGGAGGCCAGTGGGGCAGGACTGTGGTAAGCAAAGGAGAGAACAGTGGGAGGTAAGGTCACAAGGTGAAGACTGTAAGGACTTTGGTTTCTATTCTGAATAAGATGGGAAGACATTAAAGGATTTTGACTAGAAGAGGAATATGACATGACCTGCATTTTAAAAGCTTCACTCTTGTCTCCATATTCTATATTGAGAATAGATTCCTAGGGTGGGGGAGTAGGGTGGAGTGGGAGAATTACAAAGAAGAGACCAGTGAGGAGGCTACTGCAATGACCTGAGCACTGATGGCTGCCTTGCTTTTGAGGGCACAGTTCTGGAGGCCCAAAGTCTGAAATCAAGGCATCAGCAGGGCTGACCTGTGTCTGACAACTCCGATGAGAATCCTTCCTTGCCTTCTAGCTTCTGGGGCTGGCAAGCAATCACTGGTATTTCTTGGCTTGCAGATGCTGCTCTCCAGTCATGTGGCCATCTCTTCCCTGTGTGTCTTTGCATCTTTCCACTGTGCATGTATGTCTCTGTCTAAATCTCCTTCATGTATGAGGACACCAGTCATCCAGGATTAAGGTCCATCCTAAAGACCTCATTTTAAGTTGATTACATCTCTAAAGACTCTATTTCCAAATGAGGTCACATTCTGAGGTACTGGGACTTAGTATTTCAGCATATCTTTTTTTTTTTTAAGATTTTATTTATTTATTTGACAGACAGAGATCACAAGTAGCAGAGAGGCAGGCAGAGAGACAGAGGAGGAAGCAGGCTCCCTGCTGAGCAGAGAGCCCTATGCAGGGGCTCAATCCCAGGACTCTGGGATCATGACCTGAGCTGAAGGCAGAGGCTTTAACCCACTGAGCCACCCAGGCGCCCTCAGCATATCTTTTTTTTTTTTTTTTACTTTATTTAAGCTTTATTTAAACATATGATGTAACACCACCACCATCACCCAACCCCTCTTCCCCCCACCCCCCTCAGTTTGTTTTATGACATTAAGAGTCTCTTTTGGTTTTTCTCCCTCCCGATCCCATCTTCTTTCATTTTTACTTTTCCTACCACCTTAACTCCCACCCCCGTTGCATCTTTTTGATAGACACAATTCAATCTATAACAGTAGCTAGACTAGAGTGGTATGAGTAGAAATAATGAACAGTAGTATTTACAGACTGGGTGTGTTTATAATACATAGTATAGCACAGTGACTGTTATAGGTGATTATTAATAGCTATGATTATTTTGTTGTTAAAATTATTAACATGGCCAGATGATCACAATACCAATAATACTTGTCTGAAGATAACAAGCCCATGTTTTCTTAGGTAATACATGAAGAAAATGGTATCAGTGAAATTGAGAAACCTCAAGCATCAAACCCCTCTCCTCAGTTCAAGGGTCTCCAGGGTAACATCTATGGTCCTGAGTAGTCCTGCCTCACTATTTTCTACTGCCTGCCCTGCCTATAACTGGGGTCAGTATCACACCTGTCCCCACCCAGATCACTTCCTGATTACAGCTGCAGCTCCATCATTCCTGTCACCTCTTTATGTCACCAACATTGATTTGATTATCCTGATTATCCTGATTATCCTGACTCTTCTTATTATTTTTTAATTTATTTTTTTAAAATTTCTTTATTATGTTCTTTTTTTATTATGTTCAATTAGCCAGCATATAGTATGCCATTAGTTTTTGATGTAGTGTTCAATGATTCATTAGTTGTATATAACACCCAGTACTCATCACCACATATGCCCCCCTTAATACCCATCACCCGGCTACCGCATCCACCTACCCCCCTCCCTTCTGTAACCATCAGTTTTGTGCCCAGAGTCTCTCATGGTTTTTCTCCCTATTTCTTCCCATTCAGTTTTCCCTCCCTTCCCCTGTGGTCCTCTGTGCTATTCCTTATGTTCCACATATGAGTGAAACCAATGACAATTGTCTTTCTCTGGTTGATGTATTTCACTCAACATAATCACCTCCAGTCCCATCCATGTTGATACAAAAGTTGGGTATTCATCCTTTCTGATGGAGGCATAATGTTCCATCGTATATATGGACCATGTCTTCTTTATCCATTCATCTGTTTAAGGGAATCTCGGCTCCTTCCACAGTTTGGCTATTGTGGACATTGCTGCTATGAACGTTGGAATGCATGTGCCCTTTCTTTTCACTGTGTCTATATCTTTGGGGTAAATACCTAGTACTGTAATTTCTGGGTCATAAGGTAACTCTATTTTTAACATCTTGAGGAATTTCTGTACTGTTTTCCAGAGTGGCTATACCAGCTTGCATTCCCACCAGCAGTATAAGAGGGCTCCCCTTTATCCACATCTTCTCCAACACTTGTTGTTTCCTGCCTTGTTAAATTTTGCTACTCTAACTGGTATAAGGTGGTATCTCATTGTGGTTTTGATTTTAATTTCCCATCTTTACCCAAAGATGATGAACATTTTTTCATGTGTCTGTTAGCCGTTTGTATGTCTTCTTTGGGAAAGTGTCTGTTCATGTCTTCTGCCCTTTTATTGCCTAAATTATTTCTTTTTTGGATGTTGAGTTTGTTAAGTTCTTTACAGATATTTGATACCAACCCTTTATCTGTAATATCATTTGCACATATCAAAATACTGAGTCTTCCTTTTGGTCCCACAGTCTTTGAACTACCAAATCCTTCTCCCACTTTCAAAACTGAACATCATTAATGTTTGTTTCCTGCAATAGTTCTAATAGGGTCTCAGGTATAGGGATTGGATATCAGCTCTAACACATGTTGGCACATATCGTCCCCAGTCTTGAGGAATATAAATCCAGCCAGGCCTGCTTCAAGGACTTAAAAGCACTTGCCTTGATTTCTTTTTTTTTTTTTTTTAAGTTCATACCAATATATTCTGTTTCTCAGCAATGTAGCAGGTTTGCATTTGCTTGCAACCAGCAGTGGATATTACAATTCTTTTTTTTAAATTAACATATAGTGTATTATTTGTTTCAGGGGTACAGGTCTGTGAATCATCAGTCTTACACAATTCATAGCACTCACCATAGCACATACCGTCCCCAATGTCCATCCCCCAGCTACCCTATCCCTTCCACCCCCCTCCACCCCAGTGACCCTCAGTTTGTTTCCTGAAATTAAGAGTTGTATGGTTTGTCTCCCTCTCTGGTTTCATCTTGTTTCATTTCTTCCTCTCTTCCCCTATGATCCTCTGTCATGTTTCTCAGATTGCCACATATCAGTGAGATTATATGATAATTGTCTTTCTGATCAACTTATTTCACTAAGCATAATACCCTCTAGTTCCATCCATGTTGTTGCCATGTTGTTGCCATCCAAGTGGCAAGATTTCATTAAAAATTTTTTTTATTTTTATTAAGATATAATATATTATTAGCCCCAGGGGTACAGGTCTGTGAATTGCCAGCAAGATTTCATTTTTATGGCTGCATAATATTCCATTGTATATACATATACCACATCTTCTTTATCCATTCTTCTGTTAATGGACATTTAGGCTCTTTCCATAGTTTTGTATTGGCTTGATTTCAAGTGAACACATGGTATACACTGGTATATGGTTGCAGCATACAGTGTCTCAGTTTACGGCTTAGAAAACTATCCTATAATATATCAGAATACTAATTTTTTCATGGATATTCAAAACACTTCAGTGCTTTTTTCCTAAGTAATGACACTGAGGCTAAGGAGTAACAAGAGGCTTATTATTATTATTATTATTATTTTAAGATTTTATTTATTTATTGACAGAGAGAGACACAGAGAGGGAACACAAACAGGGGGAGTGGGAGAGGGAGAAGCAGGGTGTCTGCTGATCAGGGAGCCTGATGTAGGGCTTGATCCCAGGGCTCTGGGATCAAGACTTGAGCAGAAGGCAGATGCTTAATGACTGAGCTACCCATGAACCCCAAGGCTTGTTATTATTAATCATTACTTTTAATTTTAAAAAATTGCTGTTAAATATTTGCTTTTATTCAGGAAACTGTGATCTGCAATAGTTAGAATATGACCAAGTCATCTTCCCTGCCTCAGGGCACTTTAGGTGTAACAAGGCAGAGAGAGATGCTAACAGATAATTTCAGTATTCTATCTTAAATTCTGAGAGACTGGAAGATATTTTGAGAGCCCAAGTTTCCAGCCCAAGTGTCATCAGAATATACAGATAGTTGTGTCAACATGCAGATAGCTAGATTTGGACACTGTTGGGTATGCTTCATGTCTTGAGAGTAGAGGACTTCACTTAGGAAAAGCATATGATATGAAAAGAACATTAGGCCAAGGACTGAACTATGGGAAGCACCAGTGTTTGAAGAGTTAACAGTAAGAGGAACCCATTAGTGAGATGTAAGGGGAGAACAATGGGGGGTATCACGCATGCTAGGGAAGTAGATTTATTGGAATAATGGAGTGGCAAACAGTGTAAAATACGGAAAAAAATGTACAGTAAAATATGGACTGAAGAATGATCATAGGATTTGTGTATGTAGGGATCAATAATAGTGGCCAGAGAAAAAATAATTTTAGTATGTGGATGGTGGGACAAAAGCTAATTTGTGTGGTTTGGCGACTGAATAAGTGTGTAAGTGGTGTCTATTTAAACCATTCTTTCAAGAAGATTCAAGAAGATTGTACCAGCCTGGGACCCAGCAGGAGACAAAGGGCAGACTCTTACTGGATAATTTGAGGAGGCTAAATAAAAGGCTTATATATAAAGTGGGCAACTGATATAGCTTCTTTATGTAAGGAATACCCATGGGCTAGTTATAGCACAGGGTTACCATCCATTGGTCAAAAGAGCTAAGATGAAGGAGAGAGAAGAGGGTAAGGAGGCAAAGGGAAGAGAGAGAGAGACAGACTGTATAAAGAAGGTTACCTGACAGAAGCTGTGACCTGGAATTAAGTAAAGGAATTGAGCCGGCCTATGGCGACACCTCAAATAGCTAAAATAAAAAGACTCTGATTCCTCACTCTCCTTCCTCCCTTATATCTCCTCCTGGTGCTGCTCATTGGCCAAACTAAACCGGAAGCAAGGCAACAAATAAGCCCATTGGTATAGTCACAGGCCAGCATCCAGGGCGGGTGGAGAAGGGTGGGAATGGTCTAGATAGGTAAATAGTGTGTGTGCAGTACAAAGTTAGTTTGAGTAGAGCTGTAAGAAGAGACAATAATCGTTAAGGTGGCTGCCAAGTAAAAGAAAGGGGTCGAGTTTTGTCAAGTTTTTTTCCCCACTGCACCAGTATGGGAGAGATGAGCTAAAAGCTGAGGTAAAAAGTCAGTAGAAAAGAAGTTAAAGCTATTGAAGAATATAAGGATAACTGATGGGAGAAAAGTCCTAGAGGATTCAGGTGACAGATTAAAAAGTCAAGATATAAGGGTTGGCTTTAAACACAAGGAAGAACATTTCATCTTCTCAGATTGGAAAGAAGGAGAAGCAGAAGCACAATTGTTTTGAATCTGTAGGTGATACGGGGACCAGAGGGGAAAGTCAAGAAATTTAGAGAGCTGATCACTTTGTCTCAGTTTTCCTGACAAAGAAGGCATGATCATCTGCTGAGAGTGGGATCGTGGGGTATGGGTGGATTGTGAGGAAAGTTCTATTTCTCTGAGTCTGTCATTGGGACGCGGCCAGGGTGGACAGAAGGAGGAATTGACCAAGACAAGAAATGTCCACCGAAAGCCCCGTTAATGTTGGAGATCCCAAGCTATGATGCACGATGGAGGGATTTTCTCTTTCAGTTACGGACGCGCAGCAGCCCGACTCTGTAACTCAAGAAGACCAGTTGAAGGGATGATTCAGGATCACTGCTTTATCAGATGATCTCAGTGGCAGGGCATACTTACTGGAAATGAGCCCACTGATGCTCACCCCTCAAAATCCATCTTATACAACTGAGATAATTTTATTTTCCTCCCTTTCTTCCAGGTGCTCTTTTTTAAAACAGTATATTTGCAGCCCACTTAAACCCACAATAATGGTGGCATTCTTAGAACTATTTCATAAAATTCCTACAAGTATTATGATTACCATTTTCATGCTCAGTACAACACATTTTTTTCTGAAGGTTAAAGCAAGTGTCACATAAGGCAGATAAATAGTTGTGGTTTAAATTTTAGTAAAAAACTGTACCACATTTATATACTTACATTCCATGTAGAAACCATCTCTTTGCTAAATCCACATAGCTTATAACTAGCAAATTAATATTATATTTCAAGAGGAAGAGAAAGAATTGAATTATTGCAATGACATTTCCTATTCATTTCTTTCATTTGTTTCCCATCAATATGATTAGTGTTTTTCTTTTAAAGTTTTTATTTATTTCAGAAAGAGGGGGAGGGAAAGAGAGAGAGATCACAAGCAGGAGTAGGGGGGAGGGGCAGAGGGAGAAGCAGACTCCCTGCTGAGCAGAGATTTCCCCATGTGAGGCTCCATCCCAGAAACCTGGGATCATGACCTGAGCCAAAGGCAGATGCTTAACCAATGGAGAAACCCAGGTGCCTTGATCACTGTTTTTTTAAAGCAGCCAGTTATATTTTCAAAGTTCTAAACATTTTATTTTTTTACAAATAAAGTCAATGGAGAAGCAGTATTGTGAGAAAAGAGTGTCATCTGCTATAGCTACTACCCAGCCCCCCAAATCTATACTGATTGTTTGGAACATAGTTCAGTATTACTCAGTTGGAATTTTGCCTTTGCAGCTTTACTCTACCAACTTTTGACATATGTGTCCTTGTGTGGGAGATGAAGCCTGCCTACTGGCAAAGACAGATTTTAATTGTACATAATGTTCTCCCAACAAAAATGATGATTTCTGTGAGTCTATTATGTTCTCAGATTCATTTAACAAATAAACGCTTCTATATTGTTGTTCTTGATTAGATGTGGAAACAGGTTTCTTGATTCTGTTAATATTAAACAAGAAATAGCAATTTGGAAAGATTTCTTTCCATATAGTAAAGAATATCAAAAGGAAAATAAGGAGCTGGGATGTGTCATGTAAATTGATTATTGTGCCACTGAAGGCCCTAATTGATTCATGGTGGACGTTGCTGCTGTAAAGTTATTGATTTTGCCTCTCTTGCACCATTTTTCCCATAAATGTTAATGGAGGTAGGATGATTCTACAGGAATCACTAATTCTAAGGCAATGCTTGAAATTAAATCACTATACTCTAGCAGCTATTTTATTTTGACTTTAGGAAATAAGGATCAGATAATAATACTTTATCCACATTTCTTGTCCTTGCATACAATCCATTAGATCCAAAAAGTATATTTTCATTTCAAACTATAAACATCAGTGCTTAGAATAGCTATGTATTCCCACAGAGTCTGAAAAGAAAAAGACTTGGCTCACATATAAAGAGCAGATTATTTTAACTTACTCTTTGATGCCAATTTAATAAGATGATATTTATTGGGGGAAAAGTAGAAATGGTGACTACTGTCATGGAACACAGTCTTTTGAGGAAGAACAGAAATTTTAAAAGTAAATGAAAAATTACCTTTCTAGGTTAACTTTCCATCTCTTAGTCCCAGGTACATTTGACTGCAAGAATCTAGAACAATTCAACGTTCTTTAAGTGTACCATGATCTTAGTCTTCTGCACTTCTCTACCAGCTGTATGTATCTGCTCACAGTTCCTTCCAGGCTTTATTTCTTTGGTGAATTCCTCCTCATGATTTAAGATCGTGCTCAAAGTCTTGTGAGGTTTTCCCAAATCCCCACGCCAGGCAATGTTTGTGGCTTCATGCAAAAGACGAGTATTAGTCACTTCTTCCCTTCACTTTCAAGATTCATCCTATTTGTCCAACACCTTCTAGTACTACAGCTCTCTTACCTGATGTGATAGGACCAAAAATATTACTAGCTACTGATCAAGAAAATCTGTATGATATGCTAGGCATTCTTCCGAGTTCTTTAGCTATAGCAATGTATTTTTCCCAGCAATGACCATATAAGGAAGTACTGTTACTATCCCCCTTTACAAATGAAGTAAATGAGTCACAAAAGGTTCAATAACTTGTCTAAAATCACATGGCTAATGAATATGACCACAGTTTGAACCCAGTGAATATGGCAATAGAGCTTATACTCTTACCAAAGCATTGTATGTAGCTTAGTAATTGTAGTTCAGTAAAAACTTTTGGCAGATGTTTTAACTTAAAACCTTAAAAAATATATATTCAATCACCAATGTTTGGAACCATTTTTAATCTTTGTTATGTACACCATACCATAATACAGACTCTGAGATTTGCAATTTTGGTTTCTGTAAGTGCAGCAAGAGACTCTACTGATGAACATATATAACTGACTGTTAATGAGCATATAGTTCAATTGATGGATATAGAGGTTTACCGCCTGACCAGTCTAGAGCATCTGGTGTGCTGTGGGCATCAGTCAGTGTGTTGTACAAAGATAATGGAAAGTGATGGTCACACTAGTCATGTTGATTAAGTGGAGGTTAATTAAAGAGGTCCTAGTCTTTTTTCATTGTGTGCATTCCTCTGCCTCTGCATTTATGTTTTGTGTTGAAACTACCTGTTTACATACAATTGTTCTTTATGGAACTGTAATAAGCAAGCTTATTTTATTCATCTTTATATCTTCAATACGTACAAGACTGTCCTGCACATAATAAGGGCTCCTAAAAATCTTTGATGATTTAGAATAATTATAATAGGCCAAGTTGTCCCACCACGTTGTTTTAACATGCTAACAAGAGGGTTTACTCCTGCCACACTGAGAATCCTTGCGAATGGGACAAACTAAATAAAATTTTAACTGAAATATAACTCATTTATAGAAATGTGTATAAACCATTAGACCGCTGCTTGAGGAATTGAACACATCCATGTTACTGGCACCTAACCTAAGGAACATGTCAGAAGCCGTATCCCCTGGGCCACTGCATTCATGACAGCCCCCTCCCAAGATTTAACTACTTACTGTTCTGACTTTCAATGCTTTAGGTTAGTTTTACCTCTTTTTTGGGATATTTATTTATTTATTTATAGTGCCCTCTATACCCAATGTGGGGCTCATACTCATGAATCCGAGATCAAGAGTTGCATGCTCTCCTGATGGAGTCAGCCAGGTGTCCCTCTTTTTTTTGGGGGGGTGTATTTTTAGAGTTATATAAATGGAATGATACAATACTCATTTGTATCTGGCTTCTTTCACTCACTGTTATTTTGTAGGAGCCATTCATGTTGTCTGTAGTTGGGGTTCATTTAACATTCATTGTAGAGTTTTTACTGAGTGAATATACTTCAGCTTATCCATTCTGCTCTTGATGTACATTTGGGTTTCCAGTTGGGGCCATTATGATTGGTGTGGCTACCAATGTCCTTATATATGTGTTTTATTTACATGTGTACAGTATTTTTTGGAGGGAGTAAAATTTCTGAGTCTAGAGCATGTTTATCTTTAGCTTTAGTAGATACTTATCAAGCAGTTTTCCAAATGGTTGTATGGATTTGTACACCCACCATCAGTTTATGAGAATTCAATTTTGCTATGTTCTCCTTACACCTGTTCTTTTTCTTTTTAGCCATTCTGGTGAGTATGTAAGGGTAGGGTATTATATTAAGGTATAAGTTACACTCCCTTGATGTCTAATTAAAATGAGAGCTATTCCATACATTTCATGGCCATTTATATAATTTTTTGTAAAATGCTAATTTTTCTATCAGAGTTGTCTGTCCTTAATGATTTGTAACAACTGGAATAGATATGGTCCAAAGATGCAGGACAAAATAACTTGCATATATAATTTTGCTTATATGGAAAGTTGAAAAATCTAAGTGGTGAATGAAAGAGGAGAGATTTCTGCACCAGAATTTGGTTATTTTGCAATCAACAAATACTTGGAGATTGCAATCTCAGTTCATCTGGGTGAACACATGCTATATTTATGCCGCTTATTAGATTTAATATAAGCAATTGGTGTTTATTTCACATGGAATGGCTGTATCATTCTGGTAAAATAGGGAACCATTTACCTTAAATAGATCTCTAAGTACACCTAAAGTTTAGAAGGGCTAAGTGGCTTGGCCAAGCTTACACAGGTAGTCATTGTCAGAGATAGTGTCTAAACCCTTGCCTCCTGACTCCCGAGAGACGTTTCAAAATTTTTTCTTGCCACACAGTTCTGATCCAGAAACAAGAGATACCCCATCAAGAAAATAGGGAATGGACTCAGAAACCAGGAAAAGTGAGTTCTGGGTCCAACTGACAGTGGCTGGCTCTACATCCAAAGTGTCTAATCCTTTTGGCTCCTCTGAGTTTCAGCTTTCAGATTGCCCCAAATGAAGAAATACTGAAGAATTATTACATTTCAAATAAATTTGATTACAACTGTAGAAGATTAAAACTAATATATCATCTAGACTAGATATACACTTCTAAATATTTCTAGAAGATAATACTCCAATAGAGAAAACTATTTACCTAGTCTATATTTCCCAACAGTAAAGAATTTGTGTGTGTGATATTAACTAAAAGCTGCATTGTTTTAGAAATCAAATGCAAAAATGAACACATATTTAAATAAACGTGCTAGGATTGGTTTTTCTAAACAAAAGCTGTAGAAATTTCCTTTCATTATGAACAAATATCTTTGAAGGTATTGCAACTAACTGCCCTACCTCAGTAATTGCTCCCTCTGAGGCACAGCAATTATCTTACAAGGCAGAAGCTAAAGGCACATATTAGATATGTTCCTGGGGACAAAGGAAGAGTATCAAATGAGACCTAGCAGGGTAATACAGTTGGGAGTGCATTATAAACTATAAACAAAATTATACACAGCATTGGGAATGTCAGCACCTAATAGTGGAGCGAACACTGGAGTGGGCATTAGGAAATAGATTTCAGTTGCAGCTTGGCTATTTACTAGCTTAAGTGAGCTTAGGCAAGTCCCGTAGCTGTTCTGACCCTCATCTGTTGAATAGGGATAATAATAATGGTCCTGCTTGATTTATAAAGTTTCAGGGAGAAATTAGTTAACGTAAGCTGAAGTGCGTTGTAAAATGTATTGCGTTTGCCAAATGTTAAAAAATGTTCTTTTCTACTTACATACTGAAGACTGTCATTCCATATTCATATGTATACATCCCCTTCTGTGTGGTCAGCTGCCAATTCAGAGTCCTGCCTTTGGTCGTCTGCCATCATGAAAGTGATTCAACCTCTTTTGTCATATGATTGCTTTCTCTCCAGGCCTTGATCCTTTAGACCCTTTGCATCTCTCTTAAATTTAGATTAGGAATTCTCAAGTAGTGTAGCCTACTCTTTGAGTCCACTAGACTTGGGCTGGAAACCCTGCTTTGCCACTCATTAGCTACATAGATTCGGGAAGGTCTTTAAATTTCACTAAGCCTCAGTTTTTGTGTTTTTTTTTTTTTTCATCTTTAAAATGGATTACTGTGAAAATTAAATAAGCACATAATCCATGAAAAATACTTGGTACAACTCTTCTAATCCTGGTATTTTTATTGCAAAGATTCCAAAATGAAAACATGTAGAGATAGTCACTTCTGTGATCAGAATAATTATATTCTCAAAGACAGTGTTGTCTAATGGTTCATTTAAGACTCAGGCAATACAGGGGTGCCTGGGTGGCAAGGTTGGTTAAATATCTGACTTTGACTTAGGTCATGATCTCAGGGTCCTGGGGTCAAGCCCCATGTCCTGCTCCTACCCAGCAGGGAGTTTGCTTCTACATCTCCCTCTGCCCCTCCTTATGCTCTCTCTCTCTCTCTCTCAAATAAATACATAAAGTCTCAAAAAAAGACTCAGGCAACATGGAGGGTTGTGTTCTTACATTCCCAGGAAAGCATAATGATGATGTTTTTTCTTTATCAGTTTTGTTCCTTTGAACTTGAGTGTGCTAAGAATTCTGTGGTAAGACCTTAGAAATAAAACAATTTTATTCTTCTGAGTATTCTTCTGAAATTTCAAATGCTAACAAGTAGATGTAGCTGCAATGCCACTTGGACACTAGTTTAAACTGATACCAGTAGTGGAGGCTCTGCCACTGCCTATTTCAAAGTATGTGGCATTGACATAGCAGGGGTGGAAATAGGTTAGGAAACTGATCTCTGAGGCTTGGAAAGATGAAGACAAATATTTACCTGTGACAACATTTGGTAAAATTGCTACTTGTGATCGCCTTTCAGTGTTGTAGCTCTTTTGGAATTTCTGCTTCTTTTATTTAGGAAAACCAATTCTAGTATTTTTATTTATATGTTCATTTTTGCATTTGATTTCTAAACATTAGTAGTGAGGGGGGGTTGTGACTGGTTCCTTTTAGCAAGACATAAGAAGAAAGAGGTGATCCCAGACAAGAGTTGGCTGGCTTATAAGCCAAGGAAAGGAATCAAGAATGGAAAAAGTAGAAATAAGATTCGAAAGTCATTGTATGAAGAAGTCCATTAAGACTCTATTTTGTAGCAAAGATCAGATAATGGATATGGCCTCTCAAAGCCTGATGCTTTCAGTCTAGCAGCGATTATGGTGGAGGCAGGGGGAGCAGGGGCAGGAGGGGAGTCAGTCCAGGGAGAGAAAGAGAGAGACATAGGCCCCAGAAAGCAAAGTGTTAAATCAGGCTTGAGAATTATACATAAGAAATAACTTTTTATGAGACTATAAGCACAAGGAATTGACTGTAAACATGTCAGAAACTTATTAAACATTTTCAAAGACATATATTGCCAGAGAAACCACAAACTTGGTCTTACTGAGTGAACCTGAAACCACACCTTAGGCCCCCAAATTTTCAGAGGGAGGAAGTGGCTAAGGAAGTTCTTTAATCTTGATATAGGACAAACTCTCCAATCCCTGTCTCAGGTCTGACTATGGAATATGGACCCAGAACCACTTCTAAGAAGTTGGAATTGGAAGCCACAGAGAACATGGGATGGGAGAGCTTATCCCACATGGCTTGTCCCATACAGCAGGCTGAGAGACTAATAAAGGAACCTACTCCACTGGTCAGCAGAGGGGCCTTCTAGTGCCTGCCAGGCAGACTCCATCACTGCTGTGGACCAGTAACTGGGGAGTCTTTGAGCCATTTACCTTGTCCCCTTTGAATAGTAGTGTTTGGTCAGCCAGCCTGTTCCTGGTCTGTGCTTGTCTATTGTGTAAGTGTCTATGTGTGCGTGGATATTTGGGGGTTTGGGGGTTGCCTTTCTAGTTTACAGGCCACTCCATTCCAGGCTTCCCCACCTCGGGAAATGGCATTACCTTGGGCGTATCCTTGGGCTTAGACAAAAGAGAGGCTTTTAAAATTTTATATCTCTTTCTCTCAAATTGTTCATCCATTTATCTGCAAGCCTGTCTGTTTCACTGGCAAAAGAAATCCAGAATCTGACCACCTCTCACTACATCCATTTCTGCCTCCTGGTTCTAAGTCATCCTGACCTCTCACCTGGATGACTCCAAGAGCCTTCTGATTGGTAGCGTCCTTCTCTCCTCCCCACTTTCCAGTTTATTTTCCCCATGGCAACCTGAGCGGTCATCTCAAAGTAGAAGTGAGATCATACACACCCTCTCCCAGGGTTTCCCTCAGATCCAAGTCCCTGGCCTCCCCCTTTACCCAGTGCTGCCCGCTTTGTCCTCCTTACTGCTCCTCGGCTGTGCAGAGCACTCTCTCACTTTGGGGTCTCCCTCTCCGCGTGGTTATCTGCATGGCCCTTCTTCATTTCATCACTACCTCAGCTCACAGGTTCTCTTCCTCAGAGACCCAATGAGTCTTTATGTATTTATTTATTTTTTGTAGCCCACATAACCACCTGACATTTCCTAGAATATTTAAGGAGTTTTGTTCTGTTCACTGACATATACCTAACTCCAAACACAACCTGAAACGTGGTGGGTGTTTGACAAACACTCATAATGTGAGTGAAGATCTTGTTTGCTGCCACGTGCCACCATTAATAAGTGTGACAAAGGAAGTGCTGTCAGGGCATAGAGTAGGATGGACCCAGTTCTTCCTGGGGCAGTAAGTGAAAGCCTCCCAGTGGGTGAGCTTCCTGGATGCTCTACCTGTGCCACATAGGCCTTTGCACTTAGAAGGACCCTGTTCTTGGTTTAATACTCTGCTGTTGTTATCTGGATATTCCTAGTAATTTTGAACAAGGAGCCGTGCATCCTTTTAATTGTGACATAATGCACACACCATACAATTCACCATAAAGTATGCAATTCAGTACTTTTCAGAATGTTCACGAAGTTGTGCCACCGTCACCAGTATCTAATTTCAGGAACTTCTCATTGCCCCAGAAGGAAACTACATATCTATGCATAGTCATTCTCCATTTCCCACTTTCCCCCGGCCATAAATGACATTCTTTGACTAAATTTGCCTCTTCTGGACATTTAAGATAAGTGAAATCAAACCTATGTGACTTTTTGTGTTGGGCTCCTTTCACTTAGTATGTTTTCAAAGTCCGTCCATTCTGTAGCATGTATTAGTACTCCCACCCTTTTTCTGGCTCAGTAATTTCCCTTTGTATCCACATAAACCCCATTTTGGTTGCCGAGTCACCTGTACTGGATATTTGGGTTGTTTCTACTTTTTGGCTATCATGAATAATGATTAATGCTGCTATGAACATTGGTGTACTTGTGTTTGTGTGACTGTATGTTTTTATTATGTTTCTTGGATATCTACAGAGGATTGGGATTGGTGATCACATTGTTACTCTATGTTTAAGGTTTTGCAAAACTGCAGAGCTGTTTGCCACATTTTATATTCCTTCCAGCAATGGATGGTGGGGGGGGTCCTATTTCTCTACATCCTCCCCACACCTGTTATTTTTCTATTACTGATAACACATTATTTTTCTAAGTATAGCCATCCTAGAGGATGGGAAGTTTATCTCATTTGGTTTTTGCATTTCCCTAATGACTAATGACAGAGTATCTTTTCATGTGCCTATTAGCCGTCTGTATATATTGTTTGAAGAAATGTCTATTCAAATCCTTTATTTTTTTATTTTCCTTTTGTCTCTTGTTGAGTCATAATAATTCTTTATATATTCTAGATATCAGGCCCGTATCAAATATATGATTTGCAAATACTTTCTCCCATTTTGTGGGTGGTCAGTTTACTTTCTCTTTGAAGCAAAAGAGTTTTGAATTTTGATGAAGTCCAGTTTGTTTATTTAATTATTTTTGGTGGCTTAAGGTTTAGGTGTCTAGAAACCCTCCCCTAATTCAAGGCCACACAAATTTATGCCTTTGTCTCCTTCTAATAATTTCACAGCTTTACTTCTCACATTTAGGTCTTTGATCCATTTTGAATTAAATTTTGTATATGGTGGGAGGCTGGTATCCATATTCATTTTATGTTTGTGCATCATTTGTTGAAAAGATTAATCTTTCCTCATTGAATTTCCTTGATGTCCTTGTCAAAAAACAGTTGCGCATAGGTGCATGGTTTTAATTTTGGACACTTACTTCTGTTGCATTGATGTATGTCTGTTCTTATGACATATCTCACTGTCTTGATTATGGTAGCTTTACAGTGAACTTTAAGACTGGGGAGTATGAGTCCTCCAGTTACATCTTGTTTTCTTGGTATTGTTTTGGCTATTCTGGATCCCTTGCATTACATTCAAGTTTTAGGATCAGCTTGTCAATTTCTGAAAAACTGGCAGCTAGAACGTTGATAGGAATTGAATTGAAGCTGCAGGTCAATTTCAGGAATATTGTCATGTTAACAACATTAGGTCTTCCAATCCATAAACATGAAATGTCTTTCTATTTATTTAAATCTTTTATTTCAGCAATGTTTTGTAACTTTTGTGTCTAAGTCCTGTACTTTTGTTAATTTTTTTCCCAAGTATTTTATTCTCTTTGATGACATTGTCAATGAAACTGTTTTCTTTTTTTTTTTTTTAAGATTTTATTTATTTATTTGTCAGAGAGAGAGAGAGAGAGCAAGCACAGGCAGACAGAGAGGCAGGCAGAGGCAGAGGGAGAAGCAGGCTCCCTGCCGAGCAAGGAGCCCGATGCGGGACTCGATCCCAGGACACTGGGATCATGACCTGAGCCGAAGGCAGCCGCTTAACCAACTGAGCCACCCGGGCGTCCCAATGAAACTGTTTTCTTAGTTTCATTTTCAGATGGTTCCTAGCTATTATATAGAAATACAATTAATTTTTAAAGACATTTTATTTATTTATTTGTTAGAGCGAGTGAGAGAGAGCACAGGCAGGGGGAGAAGCAGGGAGCTTAGCAGAGAGCTCAACGCAGACACTTAACTGAGTGAGCCACCCAGGCACCCAAAATACAACTAATTTTATATTGATTTCGTGTCATGCATCCTTCTGAACGCCTTTATTAGCTATAATAGCTGTGTGTGTATGTGTGTGTGTGTGTGTGTATTTCTCAGGAATTTCTATATTTTTCTATTCTGGATGTCTTTTATTTAATTTCCTTGACAATTTCCCTGGCTGGAAACTTCAACTGCAATGTTGAATAGAAGTGGCATGTGGGGCATAGTTAGCTCTTTCCCCATTTTAGGAGAGAGCTTAGGTATTTTACTGTTAAGGATAATGTTAGAGGCTCCGAATTTTTATGTTGTTTTGGGCCCCTACAAGTTATGTAGGTGGTCATGCCTAAAGGAGAGCACAGCTGAGCTGAGTGTTAAAGGATAAGTACGAGCTCCCCAGCACGCGAAGGGGAGGAAAGTAAACACTATTTGCGTTATTGCAGATAGATTCTGGATCTCAAAGTGGTTGAGTATGGCAGGAACATGAAGATCAAATGCGGAGTGAAGGAAACGGGTTGGACGGGCAGGCTGAACTGAGCCACAGTAGGCTTGCTGACTTATTAAAGAGCTTTACTTTTAATCTCTGATTTTGGGGGGGGGGATATGGGATACTATGATATTTGATACACAATAGCAAAAAATGGAATGAGGGGAAGTGAGACTAGAAATTGAGGCAGGGAGGGCAATTCGTGGATTCCACATTTGAGACAATGAATCTAAATCTTGCCAGCTTTACCTTGGAATAGCCATTTACTTGGTTTTGAAGACTTTATTTTCTTTCTTTCATTATTTTTCTTAAATGAAAAACACCTTTAGTAATAAAAACATAAATACTGAGTAACTATTTTAAGAATTATGCTAACACCAGTAATGGAGTTTACAATATATGTTTTGTTATTTATGAAAAATACATTTTTATATTTATGATAACCTGGAAAATTGAGATTAATGATCTTTTTTTAAAGTTTGCATTATTTATTTATTTATTTATTTATTTATTATGTTCAGTTAGCCAGCATATAAGTACATCATTAGTTTTTGATGTAGTATTCAATGACTCATTAGTTGTGTATCACACCCTTTCATATGGTAAGGAAAAATGGGGCCTAGAAGATTTCATTACTAAATTCAGGAATAGTATTAGTAATTTTAGGATGTTTTTCATTTGCATCTTACCAACCACTCCTATCCACATTAGGCATTACCTGACACTTTTACAAAATCAAAAGATATTCCTTTTCTCCCCTCCCTCTCCCTCCCTTCTTTCCTCTTTTTCCTCTCTACTCATCTTTGTTTCCCTTTTGTTTTTTTTTACACTTATCAATTAATTAGTTAATTCCTCAAAATTTATTTAGGTCCTAAGAGGCTGAACTAGATCTGTAACACATTCCTTGTCCTTGAAGAGCTTATAGACTTATGAGTGGCTGAAGTAAAGCAGGGCAGCCAGATTTCAAAATAGAGTGTGATGTGTCATTGTTACCTTTCCTTCACACGTCTAAATTTATTGAATGACCATCTGCCTCAGCCCCATCACTGTGACCTTCATTAAGATGAGCTTATAGCCTCTGTTATGTACATGGTAGTGGCTAATAAATCCTGCTCTGTTCTGTTAGTTTAGCTTGGAATGGATTGAAAGAACTAGGGGTAGAATTAGTGACTACGTTTACAGAAACGGTAAAAAGAATGAAAGAACAAAACCAACTAGATCCCACAGATGAACTTGAGCTTCTGGCTGATCACGTATGGCTATAAATTCCTAGTCAATTCCCTAGAGTCACAGATCTGGAAAATGATGGGCCATTTGAGGGGAAACTCCTCTATCTTCCTTCAAATTATATAACACTAAATCCGTGTCATTAAACAAATGATTCTTACCCTTTTTTTTCCTTGCCTTTATTGGATTTCAAAGTTCAGTACACATTCAAATTATTCAATTTTGATATCGCTTTTATGATCAGATGTCCTACTTTTGAAATGGAAAGCTCAGCTGGCCATGTTCCCCCTTAAGTTTAAGAAGCTTTTATCATTTAAATAAATTAAACCTTCCAGCATGGGTTCCACAGAACATAATGAAGCACAGAGAAGTATAGCTTAAATGAAATAAACCTCTTTGCTGATAGAAACAGAAGAGGCTATTGTTCATTCTACCAATAAATGTGTGGCTGGAGTCATAGTCTGATTTGTGATTTTTCTTTTTTTTATTTTGTCCCTTAATTTTTGTGGTATTCATCAGCAATTTGATTTGCCATTGGGCAAAAGATAGACATAGAGTACATCAAGTGCAAAGGTTCTAGGTTATTAATGCTTATGAAAAAACCTCCAAATATTATATTTTTAGAAGTTGATTTAATACCATGTTGGGAATCATGGATATACATATTTTTCTTTTACATTGTTTAATTCATGTGTTAGATGAACACTAAGATCTTTCACATTTTCTAAAATGATTTCTTTGGGGAAATTAAAATTTTTTTCTAGAGAAAATTATCATTTCTATGTAATAATTGAGTAAAATTAATCTATATAACTTATGTATTCATTTAGTGGGAAATGTTTTCCTTTCTGTATGACACATTGCCCATGCAGGAAGTCAGCTGAATTATGAAAATGCTTATTGTTTGTAGATCTTTCAATTGTCAAAGACTAGTAGGTAAAATTTTTTAAAAATGTAAATATAAACATGCTCTTTTTAAAGGGCTTACCTAAATAAAATTGATCCATCTTTCCCTTCTTTTATTAAGTTGAACTGTTTTATTATATACATAATTAACAAGGTAAAGGTAAAAAACACTTCTTAGAAGGAAGGATCAGCAGAATATATTTGAGAATACTCATGCTTGTAATCGTAATGTGGAATAATTACCATGCTATTTTTTTGATGAAATGTAGTCTCCTTAGTAATAAAAATGCATTGTTATTTAAATTTGGAGTTTAGGGTCATAAAGTTATCTTTAAAATTATGACAACTTATAGAAAGGACCTGTTACATTTAATGCTTTTGAAAAACAGTGAGTTACTTCCATTGGGCACCCCTGCTGTTTTGTGTTATTAGTCTATAGTGCATTCTTTATGATTTAAGACAGAACAAAAAGCTATCATACTTTACAGATATGACATGGTTCAACTTGTGGTGGTACCTCTGTGGATAATTAGTCTTTAAACCTTGGAATCATGATAAAATCATTTTTTAATAAAGATTTTTATCTATTTATTTGACAGAGACACTGTGAGAGAGGGAACACAAGCATGGGGAGTAGGAGAGGGAGAAGCAGTCCTCCCACCTAGCAGGGAACCTGATGCGGGGCTCAGTCGCAGGACCCTGGGATCATGACCTGAGCCAAAGGCAGAGGCTTAATGACCGAGCTACCCAGGCATCCCTCATCTCTTCATTTTTTAAAAATTTCAGTGCTGAAAAAAGCGTGGCATTGTCACCACCTGGAAAATAAGTTCTTAGATGTTATTGCATCCTTACAATGGAATCAAATATAGGTTCTCATTCTAGTTCTTTAGTGATTGATTTATGGGTCAAAGGTTGAATATGATTATATTTAGCCAGCATTTGTTAACTATCTACTTGTGCCCAGCCAGTGGGCTCTCAGTGGGCTGAGAATGCCAGGAGGTAGATGATGTCGTGTTTGTCTCCAAATGAGGAAATAAGAGTAGACATTCATGATCAATTACAAGAATATAGATACCATTGACTCATTGTTTAGAAAAGTGAAAAGTGTTTAAAAAGTAGAAAATCTTCCCATTTGTAGTATTTTCTATTCATAGAACTATCACAAACATACTTCGCTGAATGTATGAGGATTTTATTGGTGAATAACGTTTACTTTTTGAGGACCTTCAGTGTAACACTGTTGGAGAGACTAGAGATATAGCATGTAGTAGAAGAGACAAGAATCTCTGCCCCCATAAACAAATGAATTATGTAGTAGTGGGATCAAGAATGGTACTCGAGACCAGGGAAAACTATACCTTTTGACCCACCCTGCCCCGTTTTTGGTAAAGCCAGTGTATTTAATATAAGTAGAAGCAAGTTAGAAGAAAACACTAGAGCTGCCTTGAAGACAGCAAGACAGTACAAAATGCAGCATGTATTTTAAATGGAAATAGGGTGAAGCCAGCCTACTGGCTTTGCCTTTGAGACTAGGACAGCTTAGAGGTTGCCTCTCCTAACACCCTCCCCAGCAAGCACAGAGCTGCTTTCCTTTACGTCACTGCTTTCAGGGATGGTTCTCCCTGGCAAATGTTCTGTGAAGGGTTATCTGTTGGATGTGAAACTGCTGTATCATTCCTTACTTTACCCACTCAACTACCCATATCTTTGTGGGTCCAGGAGGAAGTGTCAGAATTACCTTACAGAGCTACAGCAGAGTGTAATGGTTGTACTGCTTGCATCTGGACTTCTTGGATTTATCCCGGCCACTTACTCCTTGGGTGACCTGAAGCAAACCACCAAATCAACTCTCCATGCCTCAGTTTGCTCTTCTGGAACTTGAGAATAATAAGACCTATATCAAAGAGCAGTTATGACAGTTAAAGGAGGTAATACATGTGTGGAAGTGGCCCTTTGCTATATGCAAACTTTTAGTAACTATTTTTTAATAAGTCATAATTTACATTCTACAGCCCAAAGAAAGAAAATAAATTTCACCTCATTCAGTAAACTCCATCTAACCCAGTCATTTTTGTAAAGTTGCCTCTGGCTTAAAAGCCTGGTTATGGTAAATAATTGGTCAAAGCCAAGTATTTTTGTTTTCAACTGGGTTCCAGGTCAAATTCTGTAGCTTGGGTAGGAAATGTCCTCATGACCCTCTCTTTCCAGCCCTCCCTCTGCATCTGGTTCTGCTTTCACCGGGCTCCTGATTGCCTGTGGGCCAACTACTAAGGCGACGGGGATCCGCTTCACACCTAGGGCTTGTTTGTGAGACCTGGAGAACTTATGGTTACTCCTCAGAGCACTGCCCTTTGAGCTAGCTGCACCAGCAACTGGGCTGATTTACTGTGTGCATATTTATTGGTCTGAAAGGCCCTGGCAGCAGGAGTCCTACAGAGTGCAGTAACTTCTCCCCTTTCTTGAAGTACCTTTGCCTCATCTGGCTTCTAGGGGGCTGAAATCACAATTGTCCACCTTCTGTAGTTCCTGGGCCCATGGGGATCCTGGCCGTTCCCCTCCAGGCACACAAGAAGTATGGGTAGACAGGAGGAGGTGAACCTTTCCCCTCCTCATAAAAGAGTGTTTATGCTTTTTGTTTTTAGCAGGCTTTGTTGGCTCTAGAGAGTAAACTCATGGGTCCTGCTCTCTGCAAACTCCAGATGAGAAGTCAGGGCCTGTCTCGATGTGCGTAAGTACCCCTCAAGCTCCAGGGGCTAAGTCTAGCTCCACCTCATCTCCTATCCTCCTGGAGTGGGGAGATGGAAAGAAAGGAACAATATGCAGCACTTAGGATTCTGATATCCCAAATCTCTCTTCTTTCTCAATTCCTTTTTTATCTTCAATGGTGGCCAAATACGCCAGCCCAGTTCTATCTCATATGTCCCCTGATGCAGACTGGCCCCTTGGTTCTGGGACAGGACTCCTTTGTACTAGGCAGTTTGGCATTTGGGGTCTCTGTTCTCAGCTTAATAGTAGCAGTCCAGACACCTTTGTTTGCTCTTGGTTTGTGGGGAGGGGCCAGATGGTGGCCAGGGAAACTGCAGAAGGCTTCTTTTATTGCTGTTTTACATGGGCTTAAATCACTAAACATTCTAAATTTGCTAAGCACATAATAATTATAAGTAGTCATTAGCCATATTGAAATTTTAAAGCATAAAGTTCTGGGCTAATATGCCAACAAATTCTCAGTTCCAGGGACACCAAATATTTCAATATAATTTCTAAAAACTGTGAACTTCACACAGCAGTACACATGGACACTACAGAGATAGTAATGTTTTTGTCTATTATATACCAGTTGTGTTGCCAAATTTAGCAAACAAAAATACAGGACATGAAGTTAAATTTAAATTTCAGATAAACAATATGTTTTAAAGTGTAAATATGTCCTATTCAGATAAATAATGTCTGATTTTTCCATATAAGTATGTCCCAAATATTGCATGGATAACCTGCTTTTTATCTAACATTCTTATGTGCCAATCACCCACCTTCCTTCATTGAGAGTTTGAAACAGATCCTTTTACCATAAATGTAAAGGCAACTCTCAGTTACTATATTGCACTAAGGCTGTGTCTATCCAAGGCTAAGGAGCTACCTTTAAAAAAAAACAAACAAAAATGTCAGAGTTGAGTGGGAAGGAGGATGTGGCCAGTCATTTGTCCCCTCATGTCGGTTTCTAAAACCAAATTGAGTACCTTTTCAATGAAGAGGGATGGAAAAGGAATATGTTATCTGTTTCCATGTTTGGATCTAATATTGTGAAGGCTCAGCATAAGCTCTGTTTACTTAGGAAGCATGAGAAACATGTCAACCCTTTGAAAAATTATGCTGTAACTTTGATCTCAGACTCTCAGATAAGTATTACATCATTTAAAAGATCCAATTTTGGGGTGCCTAGGTGGCTCAGTCAAGCATCTGCCTTCAGCTCAAGTTATGATCCCAGGGTCCTGGGATAGAGCCCTGTGTTGGGCTCCCTGCTTAGTGGGGAGCCTGCTTCTCTCCCTCCCACTCCCCCTGCTTATGCTTGCTCTCTCTCTCTGTCAAATAGATAAGTAAAATCCTTACCAAAAAAAAAAAAAAAAGATCCAATTTCATGTGCTGTAAGGGCCTACTTAACCAGAGCGAGTCCATCTCTCAGATTAAATAGCCATTGTGTTGTTTATGTAGTAAAATATGGTCGACCAGCCCCTGATAACAGAGACCAATTTACAAGGGTGGGGCAGGTCAGGAAGAGATAACAGAGCCCAAATACAAGGGTGAGTAGGGCCAGGCAGAGACATCCAATCAGTGGGGTGTGCATATTGTCTCTCTAGCTACCAAGGAGCGTGGGCCCCGCCTTTTGGGCACCAATTCTGACGAAGGTGATAGGCTAGTTAAAATAGCTACTATGGAGTGAATTGTAATTCAATTGGCTACCCGTGTGTGACCTAGCATGACGGTGCAGCTTTCTCGGTGTGTTGCAATCTCATTGGCCACCTGTGTGTGGCCAGGCTCAACCACATGGCCTTTGCTCTATAAAAGTTAGTCTGTAAGGCAGGGAGGGGTCACCGTCTCTGTAAGAGGCGGCCCCGAACGGTGGGTTTGATTCTCAATGCTTGGCGCAAAATAAAGCTTTGCTTGACTTTTGCTTTGTATCAGTCTCATTCCTTTGACCATGGACCCAACAGTGCCACTAGAGAGGGAAAAATATGCTGGTCTTTACAGACAGTTATTGAATTTAGAGAATATTTATTTTGAAATACGTATCATTACCACTTGATAAACTGTGTTTAGTGCATCAGTCTCAATTTAGAAATCCTCAGTTTAGAGGTTTGCTATCTCCCTGACTTTACTGTTAAGTGACCATCACTAGTATTGGTTTCTAGTATAAATTGATGTTTGTATGTTACTCTGGAAGCTATTGCATCCTCAAGAGGTGATGGAAATGGTTTCAAATAGAAAGTATTTTATGAGTTCAATGGAGAGAACCAACATATTTTGAGTGTCTCTTATATGTTATGTACTTGCCATATGTCTCCAATCTAACCAATCAGTTAATGAGAGAGGGTGATGAAGTGACCAGTTTTGCCAGCCTCAGAAAATTGCCTGATTCTAAGAGCACTGTAATATAACTTCCTTCTGAATTTTCCTTCTAGCCCACCTGCAGTTATTTTGTTCTTCAGAAGGAGACTGAGCAAAAAATCTCACATTCATTAAATTCACTTCTAACTTTGGGGGCACCTGGGTGGCTCAGTGGGTTAAAGCCGCTGCCTTTGGCTCAGGTCATGATCCCAGGGTCATGGGATCGAGCCCCGCATCCGGCTCTCTGCTCTGTGGATGCCTGCTTCCTCCTCTCTCTCTGCCTCTCTGCCTACTTGTGATTTCTGTATATCAAATAAATAAATAAAATCTTTTAAAAAAATTCACTTCTAACTTTGATAATATGAGTGGAGTGGTGATTTCTTACATGGTGAACAGTTTTACTTCTCTTGGTGGAGTTAAAAGTTTTTCTCGGTATTATTTTCAAAAGATGTTTTATTTATTTTTTGGATAAATAAAAGTAAAATTATATAATCAAGTAAAGTAAATTAAGAATTTACTTTAGAAGTAAATTATATAATCAGAAGGTACTGAGTCCTATGTAGAAAAAGCTGGAAACTCCTATCAATTGGATGTTGGACCATCTGGCTTGATTCTTCTCAATATTTTGAATTTGTATTACAGCCTTTTGCCTTTGGTGTTCACAAGACATTTTAAATGAAATTTATGCATACTTTTTTGTGGTTACCCATCTAACAGCCCATGCACTATGCATTTAATTCTATAGTTAAAATTTACCCTCAAAATAGAAAAAAAATAATTCAAAGGATACATGCACCCTCATAATTGTAGCATTATTTTCAGTGGCCAAATTTTGGAAGCAGCCCTAGTGTCTACTGATAGATGAATGGATAAAGACTGTGTTTGGGCGTCTGGGTGGCTCAGTGGGTTAAAGCCTCTGCCTTCAGCTCAGGTCATGATCTCAGGGTCCTGGGATAGAGCCCAGCATCGGGCTCCCTGCTCACTGGGGACCGTGCTTCCCTTCCTCTCTCTCTGCCTGCCTCTCTGCCTACTTGTGATCTCTGTCAAATAAATAAATAAAACCTTAAAAAAAAAAAAGACTGTGCTATACATATACAATGAAATACTATTCAATCATAACAAAGAGTATGTTGCCATTTGCAACAATATGGATGGAGCTAGACGATATAATGCTAATTGAAATAAGTTGGTCAGAGAAAGACAAACACCACATTTTTTTGGAAAAATTTTCAGTGTTCCAAGATTCATTGTCCATGCACCACACCCAGTGTCCCATGCAATACATGCCCTCCTTAATACTCACCACCAGGCTCACCCATCCCCCCATTCCTCTCCCCTCCAAAACCCTGTTTGTTTCTCAGAGTCCACAGTTTCTCATGCTTCATCTCCCCCTCTGATTTACCCCAATTCTCTTCTCCTCTCCTTCTCCTAATGTCCTCCATGTTACTCTTTATGCTCCACAAATAAGTGAAACCATATGATAATTGACTTTCTCTGCTTGACTTATTTCACTCAGCATAATCTCCTCCAGTTCTATCCATGCTGATACAAAAGTTGGGTATTCTTCCTTTCTGATGGCTGTGTAATATTCCATTATATATATGTATATGTGTGTGTATATATATATATATATATATATATATATGTATTCCAAGATGTATTGTATATATCTTCTTTATCCATTCATTAGTTGAAGGGTATTTTGGCTCTTTCCACAGTTTGGTGATTCTGGCCTTTGCTGCTATGACCATTAGGGTACAAATGGCCCTTCTTTTCACTACATCTGTATCTTTGGGGTAAATACCCAGTAGTGCAATTGAAGGGTCAAAGGGTAGCTCTATTTTTAATTTTTTGAGGAATCTCTACACTGTTTTCCAAAGTGGCTGCCCCAACTTACATATCCACCAACAGTGTAAGAGGGTTCCCCTTTCTCAACATCCTCTCCAACACTTGTTGTTTCCTGTCCTGTTAATTTTGGCCATTCTAACTGGTATAAGGTCATATCTCAATGTGGTGTTGATTTGAATTTTGCTGATGGGTAATGATGATGAACATTTTTTCATGTGTCTGTTAGCGCCTTTTTATGTCTTCTCCCCATTTTTTGATGTGATTATCTGTTTTGTGTGTGTTGAGTTTGAGGAATTCTTTATGTAATGTGATGCCCCAGCTTTGTTTTTCTTTTTCAACATTTCCTTCGTGATTCAGGGTCTTTTCTGATTCCATACAAATTTTAGGATTATTTGTTCCAGCACTTTGAAAAATGCCGGTGGAATTTTGATTGGGATGGCACTGAAAGTATAGATTGCTCTGGGCAGTATATACATTTTAACAATGTTTATTATTCTGATACATGAGCATGGAATGCTTTTCCGCCTTTTTATATCTTCTTCAATTTCTTTCATGAGTGTTCTGTAGTTCCTTGAATACAGATTCTTTACCTCTTTGGTTAGATTTATTTCAAGGTATCTTATGGTTCTTGATGCTATAGTAAATGGAATCGATTCTCTAATTTACCTTTCTATATTTTCATTGTTAGTGTGTAAGAAGGCAACTGATTTCTGTGCACTGATTTTGTATCCTGCCACATTACTGAATTGCTGTATGAGTTCTAGTAGTTTGGGGGTAGAGTCTTTTGTGTTTTTCATATTAAAGTATGTCATCTGCAAAGAGAGAGAGAGAGAGTTTGACTTCTTCTTTGCCAATTTGAATACCTTTTATTTCTTTGTGTTGTTTGATTGCTGTTGCTAGGACTTCCAGTACTATGTTGAACAACAGTGGCGAGAGTGGGTATCCTTGTTGTGTTCCTGATCTCAATGGGAAGGCTGTCAGTTTTTCCCCATTGAGAATCATATTCACTTTGGGTTTTTCATAGATTTTATGAAGATGAGGAATGTTCCCTCTATCCCTATACTTTGAAGAGTTTTAATCAGGAATGGATGCTGTATTTTGTCAAATGCTTTTTCTGCATCAGTTGAGAGGACCATGTCTTCTCTCATTGATTTGTTCTATCACATTGATTTGTGATTGTTGAAGAACCACCCTCGAATCCCATGGATAAATCCCATCTGGTCATGGTGGATAATCTTTTTAGTGGACTGTTGGATCCTATTAGTTAGGATCTTGTTGAGAATCTTGGCATCCATATTCATCAGGGATTTTGGTCTGAAATTCTCCTTTTTGATGGGGTCTTTGCCTGGTTTGGGGATCAAGGTAATGCTGGCTTCATAGAAAGAGTCTGGAAGACAAATACCATATCATTTCATTCATATGTGGAATTTAAGAAACAAAACAAATGAGCAAAGGGAATAAAGAGAGAGAGAGAGAGAGAGATAAACCAGGAAACAGACTCTTAACTATAGAGAACAAACTCATGGTTGCCAGAGGAGAGGTAGGTGGGGGATGGGGGAAACAGGTAATGGGGATTAAGGAGTGCACTTGTTCAGATGGGCGCTGGGTAATGTATGGAGTGTGTTGAATCACTATGTTGAACAGAACATTGTATGTTAACAGTTCTGGAAGTAAAAAACTTAATGAAAAAAAACTTCTGGAAGTATGCACAGTAAACTATTAACAATACTTAGTTCTGAGGCAACAAACTGAAGTCTGAATGGGAGAAACACTTTACTGAAATTGTTCATAATATTTCAAAAGATAAGAAGAACCTGTAAGTAGGTTGGAATAATGATGAGAGAAAAATGGATACTAATAGTTAAAAAACAATTTTAAGGAATACTGAAATTTGAAGAGTCCAATCTCCCACCCTGTGATAGTATTACATGGACAACACACTTACTTCTATTGGGATATTTTAGTGGTGTGAAGTTCATCAGTTTTCAAGGCTGTTTATTCAATAAATAGATAGCAGTTTAAAATGAAGTATATTTTAAGCTGGTATTTACTTCTCAGGAACTTTTACTTACAGATCCTGGTTCTGCACACCTAAATAAATGTAATCCCTCCCCCCCACCATCACAGGTGCTATGTTGGTAAACCGTCTAACATTTTGGCACTTTTATAGCCTGGAACTCATAATTTAACTCCTAAGCAGGAGATGTTATTAAAAATGGTACTGAATATATTGGTATATAAAAGGAAAACATACGAGAAATAGTGATGCAAGGAAATTTAATGTATTCCTTACACATATATGCATACACACATATACTAACATATGCATTTATGTTTTCTATTAAATGAGAACATAAACTAGAAAGCAAGTACCTCTCTTCAGCTATCTCTCCATTGTATTTCCCCTCCTGTATGCAAGAGAGTAGGATGACATAAGCTAAGTCAGTGCTCCTATGGTGAGTTCTCAGTATACTGCATGCGTTAAATGGCACTGAGGTATTTTTTCCCTTCTGAAGTGATCTTACCCTGCGTTCGAGGATTTCCTCAGTAAAACAAAGTTTATCCAGCATCCTGTCACAGATTAGCAGTCCATCTATGTTTATAATCACGTTCTGAACATCTCTCCCCCTCCACAGATCATTTTCCGAAAAATCAGTGACGTGAAGAAAGAGGAAGAGGAGCGCCTCAGGCAGAAGAACGAGGTCACCCTCAGCATCCCCGTAGACCACCCGGTCCGAAAGCTCTTCCAGAAGTTCAAGCAGCAGAAGGAGCTGCGGAATCAGGGGTCCACCCAGGGCGACCCCGAGCGGAACCAGGTTCAGGTAGAAAGCCGCTCCTTACAGAATGGAGCCTCCATCACGGGCACCAGTGTGGTCACTGTGTCGCAGATCACACCCATCCAGACGTCTCTGGCTTACGTGAAAACCAGCGAGTCCCTCAAACAAAACAACCGTGAGGCCATGGAACTCAAGCCCAATGGCGGTGCTGACCCCAAATGCCTCAAAGTCAACAGCCCTATCAGGATGAAGAACGGAAATGGGAGGGGATGGCTGCGACTCAAGAATAACATGGGGGCGCATGAGGAGAAAAAGGAAGACTGGAATAATGTCACAAAAGCCGAGTCCATGGGGCTACTGTCAGAGGACCCCAAGGGCAGCGATTCGGAGAACAGCGTTACCAAAAACCCACTAAGGAAAACAGATTCTTGTGACAGTGGGATTACAAAAAGTGACCTTCGTCTGGATAAGGCCGGAGAGGCCCGAAGTCCGCTGGAGCACAGCCCGATTCAGGCTGATGCCAAGCACCCCTTTTATCCCATCCCAGAGCAGGCCTTACAAACCACACTGCAGGAAGTCAAGCATGAACTCAAAGAGGACATTCAGCTGCTAAGCTGCAGAATGACTGCCCTGGAAAAGCAGGTGGCAGAAATTTTAAAAATACTCTCCGAAAAAAGTGTGCCCCAGACCTCTTCTCCCAAATCGCAAATGCCACTCCAAGTACCTCCCCAGATACCATGTCAGGATATTTTTAGTGTTTCAAGGCCTGAGTCACCTGAATCTGACAAAGATGAAATCCACTTTTAATATATGTATCTACACATATATATTTGTTAATATATTAAAAACAGTATATACATCTATATACATATGTGTGTATATACCGTATATACATCTATATATTTTCACTTGCTTTCAATATGATGAACACAACATGGATTTTGATATGTAAATACTGCATGTCCAGCTGGATTCTGGCCTGCCAAAGAAGATGATTATTTAAAACATAGATATTGCTTGTATATTATGCAGTTGACTGCATGCACACTTTACATTTATTTATAATCTCTATTCTAATACAAAAAAAGGTATGATTTTTGTTAATCAAGGCAATGTAACATTTGAAGAATCAGGGTCCAACCTGCCAATGTTGCCATGACAAATATGATCTCAGGCTGAGTATATCGAGCTGTCATTTTCTCACTCTTCTGTTAAGTTAAAATTAGAGATTAATGCCAAGGGAGAGTTCAATCTTTTAGACTGTTGGTACCATTTTATAATCTCTTTTCATAGGATATTTTTCTGTAACTTAGTCTTAGGTTATTTTCCCCAACAGGCAGTGTTTGCTCCATCTAAATGACTGTTTTGTTGCCTAAATCAGATAGCAGTGTGGGATATTGAGAATGTATTGCTATGAGTTTTGTGCATGAATTGCATTTTTGCTCAACTATACCTCTCCTTTTTTAACACTGTACTTATATAGTAATCATTTACTCTTATGTAAGGAAATCCCTACTCCCTCCGTCTTGGAGAACAGCTGCCATCTTAGCTGATTTTATCAACCCCATAAATATGGAACTATTAATATAGTGTATATTATTATAGAAAAACTGCACCACAGGGTAAAAGGGCCTTTTAACAATTCACATTAGTGATGCTGGTTTTCCAGATGTGATGAATGTTCTAAATTTGTGTTTCTAAAACTTGTTCAAAGGTGAGGTTGAAAGGCTCTTGGCAAAGAAACAAAACGCATTTGAGTAATCGTATCAAAATCTTAATTATAATGCTATAAATAAAAATGAATGTAAACAGATAGACAGTTTTTGTAGCATATCTGTAACTTAGGGTGAAACACAGGTACAGAACCGTTCACACATGATTCTTAACAATGTCTATAGGGATAATGCATCAAACATGGTTAGGAAAAAACCTAAGAAGTAGATGTTAAGTTGCGCAGTTCAGACAACCGCTTTTCTATAATTTTATTCTGGTTACAATTTTCTAAAGCTTTTTTGCACACAGTTCTACTGTAGAACTTCTGCTGAATTGCTACACTAGACTACTGTGGCTCAGGCAGATCCATTTATGAAAGGGGGGTACTAAAGACTGAATTTCAGAGTCTTTTGAATCCTAAATCCTCTTCTTAGAAAGTGCCTATAATCAACTAAGAAAAAAAAAGTAACAAACACTTATGTATAGCTAGTCCCTTAAATGGTATGTATTGAGAATAAAATACATGTTCATTTGTAAGAACCAAGAAAAATTTCTTTCTTTTGACCAAAGTATATTTTGTGCAATTGATCAAAGAGGCATACTTTTAAACTGGTGCGTGCATGTTTAAGTTTGCATCAAGTTGAAAATAGACTCCGGTAATTTGTACATTATCGGACCATCTGTACATATATGTTAACAGCATACACAACATGATAGCAAAATCAAAGGAGATTTTTTGACCTACTGTTGCCATTTTTATGAGCTTTTCTTACTGCGTCCCAGCATCCCCAAACAAAACCACCAGAACTGAAAGACAAGTTATCGCAATCAGACTGGAGAAGTGCAGAACACAGCAATTTATAAAAACAATTGGTATTTTAGAATTTCTACTAGAGCTTCTTCACATGCCCACAAGATGTGCCTCTAAAATCCAGGAGTCTCAGAACTGATATAATGTGCCATGGGTTCCATTTCCCCTTCTTTGTACCCACAACTTCCATTACTCAGCATGGAAATTTCCAGGGGAGCATGTCTCCATGCTATGCTATCTACCAACCAACATCGACCTACCACAGGCACAAGAAAATTTGGTACTCACAGTATAAGGAATCAGCCTTGAAATTGAGACAGGTTGCTTCCATGGTGAGGATGGTACTTTTTTCTGGACCTCTGACATTTATTGAATTTCAGGGTATTTTTCTATTTAACGGTGTATGAGACAAGCTTGTTAAGCTTTTAAAGGTAAATGAATGGTAAAAATAATCTGCATACAGAAATGGTCAGTCTAACTTTAGCCACATGCTTCAAAAAATAACCATTTGTGTAAAGCTGTGTCAGAATGACTAAAACAGCAGGGCAATTTGATGTTGCAATCCACACCTTTGCTCATTAGTGGTGCAAATATTCGCTGTGTTCTGCCATTGACTCCACTGACCTACAATATTATTGTTCATATACATGAGCAAGAAACATAGTTTTGAACTCCTCCAGGTTGTCCTCAAGGAGGGAAAAGTATCAATTGCTTGTTTATGGTGCAGTTATCACAATATTCTTTTCCAGTCACCTGTGTTCCTATGTGCATGACATGACGAGGTGCTGAATGCACTCTGCTGTTTTCAGCAGAAATGCACGTGTTCAGCAAACACTGTATATAGAGTAGTCTTTTAGGTTCCCAGATTCTGCAATTCTTACCAGTTGAACTTACCCAGATTTGAATGAAGGGTGAACACTTGCTTTAATAAGTGCAATAATGATACAGTCCTGTTCTGTGTTGCCTCGGCTGGCACACAGACAGTAGATTCTCTTTTGGGGGACCAGACGACTGCATGTTTTATTCTTACACTGTATAGATGCTTTTGGTGCATCCAGAATAAAATTTTTATTATTATATTTCTGGACAATGTACTAATAGGAGTAAATAGATACATCTTTAAAATCCAAACATTTTCCAAAGCAACGTACGTACCTTCAATATTTTTCTATGATGATGCAGATGGTCAGATGCTGTACCCTGGACAGATGGTTGTAATCTAATAGTAAAAGTCAAACAAAAATGGAAATGTGAGCTGTGCATCATAAAGACAAGTTTTGCCAGTCTGTATTAGGATAATATTGCACTAAATATGATCTAGCAGATAGAAGAGCTTATGATAAAGAGAACACAGGCACACAAAAGGCAGATGACAATACCAAAGCTACTAGTGTCCCACATTGACATAAATAGTACTTAGAATGGTTTGAGCATAGATGTTGCATAGAGACAGATACATCATTGTTAAAATGGAAATTTTTTATTATGACACCAGTTTCATCTCACAGTAAGTATAGAAGTACAACTGTCCTAAGTACTCAGTTTCAAAAAAACATATGTAGATCAGAGAAAAAGAATTAGAAAATTTGGGATTTTAAACTGCTTTTAAGAACAGGTAAATGCCCTTGGAGTTCCCAGCACATTAACAAGAATATTAATTATGACAACTAACAAAAATGTCTTTTTGAAAATTAATCCTGTTGGAGCCCAAATGCAAACCACAGCTTCCTTTAAATTTAAGGAGATTTTGTTCTCCTGAGATCTGGCTTATTTGCTGTTCTATTTTAAATCACTGAATTCTTTCAGGAAACTTTAAAAACATCAGTCTTCAGAGCAGAGACTGTTTTTAAAGTGTGCAGTGGCTGGTACTGATGGAATTATGTGTCATATTAATGAATTATACTATCTTGTATAATTTTAATCATTTAAGCTATTTTATGTCTCTTCCAAAATTTTATGTAGGTAATGAGAAAATTTATCTAGAATGTACATATCATATGTGGAAAACTTTAAAATATGAATATTTTGTAATTATGTGACTGTTGTGTTTTAATATTTTGTTACATATAAGAATATTTCTCTTGTGGTCTTGATGGAAAAGGAGAGAAGAAAATAACAATTTTTTTTGGAAAACATCCCAGGATTAGTATCTGAGCTCTGTCTTGGATTCTGAATCTAGCTTTGCCACAACTACAGTGTAACTTTGGCAAATTAACTGTTCTTTGGTGTGTCTGGGCTTCAATTTCCCCACCAATAAATACTGAAATGAAGATAAGAAGTGCTCCATTTTTATATCAAGATGTAAGGTCAGTGGAAATCATCTTCCTCTCAAATGAAAATCACATTAAGATAAATTATTAATTTTTTCTTTCTTTCATAGAAGATCAGCTGGGATGTTCTCTCTAAATATTTTTCTAGGGTTTAGAGGAGATTTCTCTGGTCAGAGATTGGTGGGGCAAGGTATTGATGGCTAAATAATTATTAGCCATTGGTATGTGAGCAAAAGAAAGTTATCTGGAAATTTAGTACTACTAATTAAATAAATATGGCAAGAGTGAAGGTCTTTTGAGAGGAGAGAAAAAGGCATGTAAATATTACGATTTTTGCTTGTTCAATTTAGTCATACTGCTCAGCAGAAATTCTCGATCTTGTGAGAAAAAGTAAAAAAACTGGTGAGTATTCAAGATACAGAGCATTTCATCTTTCAAATTTTTATATAAAAATAATCATTGACTTACTCAAAATACATGGCTCCACATGGGCAGATGTTCTTAAAACAAAATTCTTAATCGTGAAAGAATCTCTTCAATAACCAATTGATTTTTCAATGTATATCTTGACCTAGGAAAAAAAAAGTTAAAAAAAAGGAAAACCACTTCTATTTTAAAAACCACTCATGTTATTGTGTCCTAAATTAGAGTATTCTAATTTAAAAAGTTACATTATGTGCTTAGTAAGACTGATAACTCTAGGAAGCCACTTAAGACATGTAAACATTTTATTTTTGAAAATGAGATTCATTTTGTTAACATTGGTTAAGTCTGCAAAGAGAGTCTTTTTTTTTTTTCTTAAAGATTTTGTTTATTTATTTGACAGACAGAGATCACAAGTAGGCAGAGAGGCAGGCAGAGAGAGAGGGAGAAGCAGGCTTCCTGCTGAGCAGAGAGCCCGACGTGGGGCCCGATCCCAGGACCCTGAGACCATGACCCGAGCCGAAGGCAGAGGCTTAACCCACTGAGCCACCCAGGCACCCCTGCAAGAAGAGTCTTATAACCCAAAGAATGCATTCAAACCTGCAGTCACTACATTTGTAGTGATCCTTTGTGTAAAGACAATAACAAAGGCACCAGAAACAAGGAGGCAAATCTTACACATTACAAGAGACATTTCATATCTTAATAGGTTTTCTAATCTTTCTGTCACATCAGAATTTTAAAACTGTTATTACAAACTAGGAATTAGGCATCATTTTGAAAGCTGGCGCAATTTCTCAAGTTAAAGAAGGATTGGTTATAAATACCTAATACGTTTAAGAAATATTAAGGGAGATTTAAGGGGATCATTTATCACTGACCATGAAGTTTTACTATCCATTCTAACATTTTTTATTTGTTTGCTAAATAGTTGGCAACATTTATATTTGTATCTGCTGTGATAGGCCTGTGATGTTCCAAATCACAGCTGCGTTACATATACATTTCACACATATGTAAATAAATATTTTCAATCAACCTCCTCTCAGTGTAAACTTTGTACTTAGAGCCTACATGTTGTTACCACTCAGATAAGAAAAACTCTTACAATTATGGAATGATATATATAATTTTTTTAGAGGGTTGACATAGATCAACTTGACTTTAAAGGAAATGTTCCTATTTTGGTCCAGGAAAATAAACCAAGAGGTGATGTGTGTAGGGCTACATAATCAGAACAAAACCAAGAGTCAGGTTTTTTTTGTTTTTTTTTTTTAAAGATTTATTTATTTATTTATTTGACAGAGATTACAAGTAGGCAGAGAGAGAGGAAGGAAAGCAGGCTCCCGGCTGAGCAGAGAGCCCGATGTGGGGCTCGATCCCAGGACGCTGGGATCATGACCTGAGCCGAAGGCAGAGGCTTTAACCCACTGAGCCACCCAGGAGCCCCAAGAGTCAGGTTTTAAATAGGTTAGGAATGCCAGGCTACGTGAGCTCCTGGGGTCCAAGTCAGGCTTTCCATTTCTGTCTTTGGAACAAATCTCCAAAAAGGAGCATGATGGTGGTCACAATTTAGATCTAAGCATGTCCTTGGTAACGCCTGTGGGTGCATCAGATCGAGTCTGGTGAGTTTATGTAAGATTTTTTTCTATTGTCTTAGCTTTACTGGTATACACACTGCCATATAAACATTACTTTTATTGACTGCTCTGTGAATGTGCAGCCTTTTCCATAAGAAGGATTGACTAAGTCTGGATCTGCCATTTGTCCTCAAAAAAAAAAAATTGTGGAGGGGCAACAAAAATAGGGTTATTTGAACAGAAACAAAACCATAACATCCACGTTTCTTTCGTTATAGCTTATTTTTCTCACTGGCTCATCACCAGGCAAAACAAAAGGACAAATGTGGATGCATTTCCAAGTGTCAAAGACTCCTAAACAATAAATATTGTGAATTACAAAACTTAATGCAATCCTAGGACTTAAGCAGGTAATAAATTAAAACATACCTACGGTGCCTACATTTCTCTTTAGCATCTTTTTCCCCTCATCCTTAAGTAAAAGCTTTTGTGAGATGTTTCTAGTACCCATAAATGAATTATGAAAAATGCAGTTTTAACAATGAAGCTACAGAATGGACTCATTAAAAGAGACACGTTTGGGTTTTTCATGCCTCTTTCCTGTGAAATTTAGGTCTTCGATAAAATATTTTCCCTCAACTGTATTTTCACAGAATCATCACTCACAAACTTAATATCGGTACTACTTCATTTTGGCATTTGCCACTCACCTTTTATTTTTCTTCATCCATAAAAGTGTCTATTAATTTTTCACAAATTTACAAGTTTTTTGTCTCCTGGATTTTACCCAGCTCTTCACATTTAGAATATTTCTAAAGCTAGAGATTTAGATTCTACAAATAATGACTTTGTTAGTAATTCTCTTCCTAGAAATGTGAGTTATTCTGTATGTTTAACATTTACAAATCAATAGGCTTTTCTTATATTAGGATAAAGTACTTACTCTGTATTTTGCTGGTTTTATTTTCCATCCTTGATACTTTTCCCCTGAAAATAACTAAAAAAAAAAAAGACATAAAGATAAATTTTTTTCTTTGACCCTTGGTCTTTTCTACATTGGAAATAATGAAGATAAACATTTACATAATTATAAATTTGATCTTTATTTTGTTTTCATGATAATGAAATTTAAGTTAGAATTCTCATAATTTAATTTATAATTCTTGTATGTGGTAATATTTCCAAAAGTTATAGTGAAAATCAGTTTGGAGCTATAAAAGATGTGAAGATGAGAAGCACTAAAAAAATGAACATTCTTTATTAAGAAAATAATAGAATTATGATGCCTAATTACATCAAACAAATCAAGTTGTTAAACAGTGTCCATGTGAAGTGTTACTAATATGTTTACTCTTCAAAGCATTTTATATAAAATAATGGTTCTCAACCATCCATTGAGGGGAGAAAATATCTCTTACCCAAGTCCAGAGGCCAGGGAAACACAATGGAGTTATACTACCATGTCTTTCTTGTCCTTTTCTACCTCTTAAAAGACTTGTGTATGCACAAACACACATAACCAAACAAATCATCTTCCATGTAGAGAAAGGCAGTTAACTTTTTCATCTTCTGTTGAGTAGTTAAATTTATTAAACTGCATGGTGAAGTTTGAGAGTGAGAAATTATTTCAGTAAAGTGAAAACAGGTCAACATTTTTGCTGATATACTTGTTTAGATAGTAGTAAAATTTGTATTTGGTCCTACATTCTAATTAAAATTCTGAGTCATCTTATGTAGGAAAGGAGATAGAAGCTAGAATTTTTTTAATGCCTACTGTGCCAGATGTTTTAAGAGTATTGGTCTGTCTTCCAACTTGAGATATTCTATCTCTTGAATTTCATGATGAGACCAGTGTGTTTGTATGCTTTATTATGGCCCAAACCATTGAGATTTGGACTGGGAATCAGGAAAATGATGAAGGCAAAGGAATAGAGAAGACTGAATGAAATCTATCTGCTTCTTGACCTTCAGGCTTAGAAGTTAAATAAGTTAATTTGGCTTGTATTTATTGAGTGCCCACTCTCTTTTTATGCTGTGCTAAACACTTTATTCAGATTATCAAATTTAATTTTTGCTACAACCCTATTAAGTACAGATAAAGGAACTTGTCAGGATAGCATAGCTCTTGAGTGGTAAAGGTGAAGTTCTATCAGAGGCAGGCAGACTTTAGAGAGATTTTTATAGAATGCTGATATTGCAAGGTCCATCTAGTCCAACCACAAATTCCAAGTCTTTCAAGACATGTACTTTTAAAGGCTCCTGAAATTAAAATAACTTAAAAATTTCACTCTGTAGTGTAAATATTTGATTTTTCATGGAAGGTTAGAGTAAATGACAGAGGTTGAAGTCATAACTGTTTAAGCACAAGGTGCTCCCCCCCCAATAATGGAATTTTCCTCCACTTCTCTCAACAATCAAAAGGCATCTGTAAAGGTAAATTGCCAAACATGCTGATAAGTAAGAGGCAAGTTGTGCTCACTGATATTAACACTTTCTTTTCCAATTGAATTTTAACCTAAGGAGGTAATGCGTGATAGTCACGGAAAGCAAGAAACATTCAGGGTTTTTTCTATGATTTCTTTCCATTTTTAATATTGGAATTTGGATGAGATGCTAGAGAGATTTTATTTTTAAAATTTATTTTTGAAGCACTGAGTTTTAAGTGGATTATGTAGATCTTTTTATTGATTACACTGATGTTGCCTTCTTGGCCACACCACTATTAAATGCATTATTCAAATGAACCATTTCTGTTTAGAATGGCAGTTTTTACTACTTCCAAATTAAACAGGCCTGTTGTATGTATATTTCCTTTAGAAAGTTTAAATAATTTTCTCTAATGAAAAAATGTTAATTTTCTGAATGTGATTTATTTGTCTTACCCTCTTAATATTTTTTTTAAAGCTAATGTGTTGTGATAAGGAGAAGAAACAAGGTTATTACAGCATTACACTCTGGGATCTTTAGCTCAAACAATCTTTTTTACTTTAATGATAACACAGCCAGAGGTAACCATGGAAAAGACGATTTTACTTTTTCATAACAATTGTAGAGGACCCCAGTGATACTATCCGAAGCTTTTTATGGTTAGCTCACTTTCATCCTTGACTATTACCACTGCATTACTTTTTAAATGAGCTCATGACTTGTACTACATCTGAATGAAGTACTTGGTCAGAGAACAACCGAGGAAAAGAAATAGAAGAGTAGGCCTAGCAGTTGCTTCCTCATCATGGGTTTTCTGTGCATGATATTTTTAAATAGTTTTATTTATTTTTTGAAATAACACACTGTAGGGGTGCCTGGGTGGCTCAGTGGGTTAAGCCTCTGCCTTCGGCTCAGGTCATGATCTCAGGGTCCTGGGATCGAGTCCCCGCATCGGGCTCTCCGCTCAGCGGGGAGCCTTCTTCCTCCTAGCTCTCTCTCTGCCTGCCTCTCTGCCTACTTCTGATCTCCCTCTGTCAAATAAATTAAAAATTTAGAAAAAAAATGGAAATAACACACTGTTAAAACCAATGTTAGGATTTTAATGAAACATGAGGAAGCAGTTTGAAAGCTTGCCAAATGCTGGGGTTTTAAAAAAATAAGTGAGTGCTCCCCAACCAAGCAAGTTTAGAACCTCTGGTTCTGGGTGCCTGGGTGGCTCAGTCAGTAAGCATCTGCCTTCTGCTAAGGCAGGGTCCCAGGATCTAGCCCCATATTGGGCTCCCTGCTCAGTGGGGAGCCTGCTTCTCCCTCCCCCATTTCCCCTGCCTATGTTCCCTCTCTCGCTGTCTTTCCCTCTGTCAAATAAATAAAACCTTAAAAACAATAAACAAACAAACAAACAAACAAACCTCTGGCTCTGACTGAGAAGCCCAGTCATAAGCACTTAGCTAGCTAAGCTCTACATCATGGGGTAAAGCCAAGAGGGTCTGACAACTCTCTCCTTCATGCTTCATCCTCATTCACTGACTATTGAATGATGAGACTAGTCAAGGCCAAAATATCCACACTGTGCCTGAATATGCCAGAGTGAGTATTCATAGTAACTAATTTAAGTACTTATTGTCAAATATTCCATTGTCTTTCTCTGCTAAATCCTCTTTGATAACATGAAGGTGAATGCCCCCTTCTCTGTTGAGTTAGGAGAATTGGACTTTGTGACTAAAGAAACAAAGATAATTGTTGATTGCAGAGCTCTTGGTGTCATGGACCCCTCATTGGCTCCTCAACTTTTTTCAATTGAAGTATGACAGGAAATATTCCTGATGAGGCCAAGACTGAATAAACAGAAAGAATAGCTAGCAAGCTATGCAAAATTGCAACAAAATTTCATTTTGAATTCCATGTCAAATAAAGTTTGATAGACCTGAGTCTTTAATATTGGTATATTGTTTCACAAACATGCATTGTCAGTTTATACAAAAACCAAAGTACTTTCATTTAACACCCAGATTATTTACTATATTCCATATTTAGAAAACAGTGGCAAGGATTGTTTTGTGGTCTTGGTGGGAAGGTTTTCATGTTGTGATTCTTGAGATTTTTCAGAAGTTATAAACACAGTATTCACTTACATCTTTTTTTGGTTGGCAGCACAGGCTTCCACCGAGCAGTCACCTTCTACCCTCGAACCCGTTCACAGTTAAAGCAAGACAGAAAATGCATTTCATATTAGGAACAATATGATTGTTACCACAGTGAAACTGGAAACAAATCTAGGACTATTTCTACCCTGAAACATTCACTGCAATTTATTGAAAAAAGCGGTGACTCCTAGAATTTGATAGTCACACACACAAATAAAAATGTGCATATTTATAATATATTGACAACTATAGATTTCTTTTTATTCTATGTTCTAATGACTTTGTTTATACCAGTTGCAGCATTTTGTAAATTATAATGCAAATTCCTCGCTATGACACTACTGTTAAGATGGAAATTTATTTTTGCAAATTCATAAATGTCTTTGCCACGAGATCATATTGGTGGTAGTTTGGGGTATTAAAAATGCCTCTATAAGGGTTAGGGTTAATTACTCCAGTTTCCAACAACTGATTCATGTATTGGCCAAGGAAACAATGCAAAAAATTTATGTGACTCTTTTAACATCATTATGCTAAGCAGTATTTGTTTGCTCTTTTAAAAAAATCTGATTCATGCTTAGCAGATAATTTCTTTCTACTTACACAAAGATACTGCAATGTGTAATACAGAAATTTTGTATGTACTGTTAACCTATCACCTGATTGTTGAGGGAATGTGTGAGAATATTTTAACTTTTACTTTATGGTCAATTTTGGAATATGTGTGATCAAAATTTGATTGCTTTTGGGAAGTTTGTGGTGATTATCACTTTATTTAAAATTTGTTCTCAAGAAATTATCTTTTTAAAAAGTGAATTGGCAGGTGGAAGTTTCTAACCCAAAAGAATTCTGGGTTTCAGCACAATAAACTGTATTTCATCAGGGAGGATTATTTTGGTTTTTTTTCACACTTTATTTAAATGTGAATATTTTTTCATGATACAGAATAAAATGTGCATTTTATGGAACTTGTTTGAATGGAGTCTTTGTTGAAAATTATTATTTTGAATTTGGTTTAATAAATAATAAGCTCTCCATTACAAAAATATGAAGCAGTGGGTTCAGAGAAAATGTTCTTTTGATATATTAGCTTTGTAAATGTTATTTTAAACTTCTATAATATTTTCCTTTAATAAATTGCACTGTAATGGTATAAGCAACAAAATTAGTGTCACACTGGAAGTTAAAACTTTAACCCCCCACAGTATATTTGTTTGAATTAAAAGATTTCTCTGTTCCAATAAAGATAGTGATAAAACCTAGATAGAAGTTTGGGGAAAATTTTATTTTAAAATGGGATTTCTTTTAATGTTTCTTAATTCTATCAATCTATCAAAAATGTAATTATTTTCCTAATATTATGGGTTTATCCCAGTCTGAGCAATTTAGAAACATAAAGACAGAATGTACATAGAAAAATAGAATACTTCCATTCTTTGGAAAAATCCATAAATAGTTTGCAGCTAGCCCCTGAGGCATCAAAATGCAAGATCTGAATATGTAATATAAGAAGACTGTTACACGAGGCCTGCATATTTTTTCTAATTAAAGAAACACAAGATTAAGGGATGCATTTTTTGGACATCAACTGAAGAGTTACTCCTATCATTTCCCTATGCAATATAGCATTTTGATTAGAGGACAATTAAATAATGCTTTGTCTTTGTTATAGGTATATGAAAGCATATTTATAGAAGATATTCTAGAGTCAGCTCTTGTTTATAAAGGAGTCAAGGATATGATGATCACATTTAATTAAACAGATCAGTATACAAATTATCAGTAATTAACACCTTTTCCACTCTGCCCTTCTCCGCTTCTTTATTTACACACACACACACACACACACACACACACACACACACAGCAGTCATTTATAATCTCTCCTTGTATATTCTATGATAATACATCTATAGAGAAAGATAACTTCTGAAACATGAGTATTGTGTAAGACTGATGAATCACAGGCCTATACTCCTGAAACAAATAATACATTATATGTTAATAATAATAATAAATCATAAATAAAAAAACAAAACATATTACAGATTTGAATGAGTAAGTACTCAAATACCAAATATCAACACCTAAGAGGAGGATAAGACAGAAATTTCAGTCCCATGGGCTATTTTCTCCAGAGTGTGATGCAGTATGGAACACACTTGAGGCCCCCATCCTCAGTCTTGTGTCAGTGCCTCTACCCCCCACCAGCAGGGATGGTTTGGCTTTCTGTAAGATCACTGAAAACACCCAGTTTGCCTCTATCAGGTCAGATCCATTTTGTCTAATCTAAGCCAATTAGCAGAATGCACTTTAACTGGATTAAATAACAAAGTGCCCTGTGTGAACAACCCAGAACTGGCAGACACGTTACAGCTGGAAGGGACCTTAGAAATGAATCAGTAGCATACCTACTTTGAGAAACAAAGAAACCAAACACTGGAGAGGGTGAGTGGTTCTCTAAAACTCTATGCACATTCGGTAGAGGAGTTGGGATTCAGATTCAGTTGTCTTGATTCCAGGTCCAATGTTTCTTCCCCTATATCACATTGTGGTCAGAGGTTTCCACAGTGTAGCGCGCGCACACACACACACACACACACACACACACACGTGCACTTCAGCTAGTGCTACTGAAGATGTTGCTCACAAAGGGTGTACACTTCATGTGCTATGAAGGCTGTTATCCTGTGTTCTCCAATCATGATACTTCGCATACCTAAGAGTTTTAGAATAAGAACTAAATACATCATCAGCTTGTTGTCTCTGGCTAAAGCTGCACAACTGGGTCAGAGGTCGAGAAGACTGAAAAAAGACTGGCTGGAGGCTGACCACCCCAGATCACTATGTGAGGAACAGAAACTGCAACTTCTGGGTCTCTTCTCTCCTGTGGGCCCATGTGGGTGCATTAAACACTGCTTTCCATCTCCTCTGATTCTACTATCTTCTAGTGTCCAAGCTTAAGTCTCGGTGTGTATTTACATGTGTTTGGGGAGGGCAAACCTCTTGGTTCTTAAAATTTACTGAGGCTATTCTCATGAAAAGGCAAAAGAAATGTCTATGATCATGGTTTCCAAATAACAATGTCCAAACTGGTCAGTGGTGGGTGAAGTGCTCACATCTTCTCACCTGGAGTCATTCAACCCATTCACAGATATTCCTTCACTGTATATGGTGATCACACTGACCAAATTCAGCTGCATCCAAAGTGTGGAACTTAGGGTTATATTCCACAACTGTGAATATCCTGTTCTCAAACCAAGATTCTGTTGAAATTCTTCATATTATTGACATTTGAGCTATTTACTTTACTGACCGGTAGGAATTCCAGGAACAATATCCAGGTTTACAGAGGGAAGAATTTCAGCTCTCTTAGGCCTTCTTTAAGTTTCCACGGCCTCTACTCTTAACACCCTCCCCCCAGATCTTGACAACTCAGGTAAGGAGAGAAGGCAACAGATTTTCAGAGTCTTGGTTCTTCTACTGCTGCACACATAGACTTGTCTTCTGTTCTGTGTAGTTTTCCACTGGGCTTGAAGCAGGGGGAGGAGAAGAAACATTCTGTAGGTAACACAAAGCTGGTGGTTTTGTGGTTTACTGCCTGCCTAAGGAAAAAAGGGAGGACTAAAGCAAGTCATCTGGCAATGATCACTGAGATCTCTGAAAGGTGGTCTTAGAGGAGGAAGGGCAGAGAGGGGTTTTGCCTTTCAGCATGTAAGCAGCAAATAAAATACTTCTGTGCTGGTGGAGTTGCTATCCTTCCCTCCTCATCCTTCCCTCAGCTAGTGGGGACTTTATTCTTTGTGTAGTCTAAAGTACGTTGAGACCAGATTAAGTGAGATAATAGCAATGAAAGTTCTTTGAAAAACATAATGGGTTATACAAAACTTGAGGTTCTTTGTTTGCCATTAACTTTCCCAGGAGTCAAGAAAATGTTCCAGAACTTATTGAGAAGGAGTCATAAATATAATAACATATATTGACACCCAGCTTCTGGTGAGGTACCAAATTTTCTCCCTTATATATAGAGAAACTTGGACATGATTATAGTATGTTCAGGTATGGCTGGCAGCTGAAGTGTTTTTATTTCCCTGTCAACCATAAAGATAAGCACAAACTCTGCTTCACCAGTCCTGTGCTTCACCTCGCTTCTAAACTAAAATATTTAAAAAGAACTCATGGACATGTAGGCTACATTATAAATACAGCCCTTGCTTCATTAATCTAAAATTCTTAAGAAAGCAGTACTATTTGTACTATTTGAATTTCTCACTTTCAGAGTTAGTTATCAATATCTTGTGAGATTTCTGTCACACAGATTAGGGATTAAGTACTGTTTCAGAGTTCTTCCTGATTTATGACTGAGCTATAAGATAAATTCTCAAAGTTAGTGTTTACACAATAAAGAGGTTCACAGATGTTGAGTTAAAGACTTTCACCCAACTTTCTTAGATACAAGTGAGAAAATAATGCTGGAGTTGACAATTGAAAGAGTTTATGCTAAACATAACAGAAGACCAAAATTCAATACTAACAATGTTATCATTCCCATCAAGCCTCCCTTTAAACCCTGACAGGATGTCTGTACTTTCTGGAGAACTCCAACTGTTATGTTTTTGCTGCTGTTATTATTGTTATACTTGAATTGATCTTGATACAGAACCAAGTTCATACTATTTCGTATGCTGTATATGGATGGGATGGATGGATGGATGGACAGATAGGTAAGTAGAATTATCTATTTGTCAGATAGAATCCTTGTTCCCAATAACCCCACAGAGAGACAAGGCCACAGGCTCTGGGTAACTAAAAGCCTTTTCTAAGCTCATACATATGATGTCAGAGAAAGTTTTCAAATCCAGATTTCTGACTCCGGATCATGTTCTGTTTGCCTCAAAGTGACTCTCAGACATGCATTAGATACCTGGTTTTCATATCAGCATTTGTAGAAATAAAATATATTAAAATTATTTTGGGGAGGACTCTTTGGTGGTTCAAGGTCTTCACATAAAGTTATGATCTGATCATAGAATTTCAGGGTTTGGCCTAATGCTGTTCCTTAAACAGGAGAAACTTTTAAGATTCACCTTCATGTATAGTCTGTCTATTTAAAAATATGAAGTATTGGGACACCTGGGTGGCTCAGTTGGTTAAGCGGCTGCCTTCGGCTCAGGTCATGATCCCAGGGTCCTGGGATCGAGTCCCACATCGGGCTCCTTGCTTGGCGGGGAGCCTGCTTCTCCCTCTGCCTCTGCCTGTGCTCGCTCTCTCTCTCTCTAACTAATAAATGGATAAAATTTAAAAAAAAAATGAAGTATTGCAATTCATGGCATCACCTTAGTTTTTCCTTTGCACAATGATCTTTGTAGAAAGCCCCACAGGAGCACTGAGATCAGTATAGGACAATCTAGTGATATATACATGAGCCACTTGAAGGAAAGGGTTGTGTTTTCTTCTTCCTTTATAGCTCCTTGCTGTGTTTAGCGGTATGTGCTATGCCTAGTACAGTTGTGTCAAAGTCTTGAAAGAATGCTTGGAGTAGTTCAGATCTATTCTTGTAAGATTTACTTCTGTTTTGAAAAGCTTTAACACAGCTAACTCATTGGGAAATATATACCTACCATTTGGTGTTATCTTTGCATTCAAGATGACTAAGACATCACAAATCACTTCTAACTGTTTGAGAATGTGAATTATAAGGCCTAAAATGCCAAGTGCTGCCTCGATATCTTTGTGTCTCACAGGGCCCCAAAGATGTAATCATGAGTTCCTCTGTTCTTGTGACACATGCAACACTCCCCACCCCACCCCATCCCTCATAGGAAAATCTTCCCTCCACCTGGGTAGTTCTCCATCAGTCAGAATAGCTGCAATCCAGCCAGTCTTCAACCTAACAGGATTTTACTTCCCTGACAGCCCAGGAATTTTTTCCAACAAGCCAATCATATTCTTACATGAGAGCCTTACCCTCTTGCTATGATGAAGCCTTCCCCAGACAGCCCGTTTGTTCTGTTCCTGAATGTAGCTACAGTGTATTCCTGCAAAGTCCTTCTCCTCCAGGCTGTGAGTATATGTGACTAGTAGATTGCTCTCTATTTCATTTGTTCAGTGTTTTTCGTTGTGCATTTAACCATCTGGTACTATTTAGGATGGGGGATCCCTCCCTTGCCAACAAGGTGAATGAGATGCAACCAGAACAAAATATTAATTCGCTTTATTGAAGAGAATTGTAATGTCTGTCAACAAATACTGTTCATCAAAAGTAAGGACATTATGTCTCTTCACTTTGATGGTTTAATTAAATGACAATCTGTGGGGATTTATAGTCAAATGTGGTGATAAAATTTGATTTGGTATAAATTTTGGATTTTCTTTTAACAAAATGTTGCTAATATTTAATAATAAATACAGATTGTTTAACATAGATGGGGGTCAGCCATGTAGTAAAAATCAGTTCCTTTTTATCTAGCTAGAATGTTTAGAACAAAGTCATTTCCCTCATTCACTGTTTTATGGGCCCAGCACGCTTCCGCTGCGCCACTCTGCTTCATTCACTGTTTTAGATGCTGGAGTTTGTTGATGCAAGAAAACTGAAGTAATACTTTTCTTCTTGCAAATGTTTTCACTTTCCAACTCAGCTTGCTTTTTCTAGGTATTAACTAATCAGACTCATCTGGGCAATTCAATGGTGAGGGAAATTATACTTTTTCAAAGTTCTTATGCAATGCTTTGACTACTCAAGAGTTTGGACTGATCATTTAGACCACTGGTTCTCCAATGAGGGCAATTTTACTCTCGGGGGAAATCTGTCAATTCCTGGGACATTTTTGGTTGTCCAATGGGGGCAGAATCACTATGGGTATTTACTAGGTAGAGACCAAGAATGCCGCTGAACATCCCACATTACATAGGATTCCCCCCACAATAAGGAATAAACCTAATATATTCAAACCTAATATATTCAAACCTAATATATTCATAGTGCTGAGGATGAGTGTGATACTGTGATTTATAATAAAAATAGATATTTAGCTTTTGTGCCCACTTATGGCACACAGGTTCTAAAACTCTTGGATTTTTTTAAGTGATGAGTGCAATGGATATCTTTTGTTATGTTAATGAGGGACATTTGGAACACATGTAAGGATGGAGGCTGTTTACCAGTGGAATCCACTATGTGATTAGTCTCACCCCCAACCTCCAGGGAGAGGAGAAGGGCTGGAGATTGAGTTCTACCACAAATGGCCAATGATTTATCTATCATGTGTAGGTAATAAGACTTCCATAAAAACTCAAAAAGACTAGGTTTGGAGAGCTTCTGTGTAACAGACTTCTGTGTGACAGACCAAACTTGGAAAGGTAATGGAAATTTTACTCCCCTTGCTCTATGTAGCTCCTCCACCTGTTTCTAAGTTATAGCCTTTTATTTAAAAAAAATAAATAGGTGGAGAAGCAAGATGGCCAAGGAGTAGGAGACCTAAATATGGTGGGGTCCCAGGAATTCAGCTAGACAGTTATCAAACCATTCTGAAACTCATCAGGAGATTGACGAGAAGAAGAGCAGCAATTCTAGGAACAGAAAAGTGACCACTTTCTGGAAGGTAGGATGTGCAGAGAAGTGAATCCGAGTTAGTATGCAGAAGATAGACTGCAGGGGGAAGGGCTGACTCCTGGCAAGCAGTAGAGCAGTGGAGCACAAAATTGGAAGTTTTAGAAGTCTGCTCCACTGAGGGATGCCATTCCAGAGGCTAAACAGGGGGTGGAGCTCTTGCTGGGTCAGTGCAGTCTCAGGACCCGTGGGGTCACAAAAAGACCAAAGGTGTCTGAGTGTGGCAGAGCTCCCAGGTATCAGGTTGGGGAAGCTAGTTGCAGAGACAGAGTCGAGGAGTGGGCTATCAGCTTGGGTTACACTAAACTATGATCTGAGGCACACTCAGGTAATTACTCTTTGAGCAGGGACCCCACAAGTGGCAGACCTGGGGAGACCCCCTCCTTCCTCCTCCAGGAGGAGCAGTGTGGGAGTCTGCTGCATGAATCTGCTGGGTTTGGAGACTCCAAATAGGGCCATGCACCAGAGATAGAAATGGATTTTCACAGGCCAGGTGAGCACAGAGTGTGGCTGGAGACCAGAGAGACAGGAGTGATTGACTGCTTTTCTCTGAGCGAGCACTAAGAAATGGGGCTCCAAGCTCTCGGCTTCCATGGGCCCCGGAGATTGGGAGGCCACCATTTTCATTCCCGTCCTCTAAAATTGTACAGAAAGCTTCAGGGAACAAAAGCTACTGAGAGCAAAACCAAGCAGATTACTTAGCCTGGCCCCTGCATGCAATTCCGCCTTGGGCAAAGACATTTGACAATCACTGCAGCAAACACCAAATGTCCCTACAGGAAATATTGAAAGGGGTCCTCTAGGCTAAGAGAGAGTCTAAAAGTAACATAGAACAAAAAGGAACAGAGACAATACAGAGTGTTACCTTATAGGCAATACAATGGCACTAAATTCTAAACAGACTAATGCCCCAATCAAAAGACACAGGGTGTCAGAATGGATAAAACAAGACCCAGGGGCACCTGGGTGACTCAGTGGGTTAAAGCCTCTGCCTTCGGCTCAAGTCATGATCCCAGGGTCCCAGGATTGAGTCCCGCATCAGGCTCTCTGCTCGGCAGGGAGCCTGCTTCTCCCTCTATCTCTGCCTGCCTCTCTGCCTGCTTGTGATCTCTGTCTGTCAAATAAATGAATAAAATCTTAAAAAAAAAAAGCTTTAAAACAAAAAAAAAAAAAAAACAAGACCCATTGATATGCTGTCTGCAAAAAACTAATTTTAGACCCAAAGACATCTCCATATTTAAAGTGAGGAGGTAGAAAACAATTTATCATGCTAATGGACATCAAAAGAAAGCTGGGGTGGCAATCCTTATATAAGATAAATTAGATTTTAAGCCAAAGACTATAATAAGAGATGAGGAAGAACACTATGTCACACTTAAAGGGTCTGTCCAACAGGAAGATCTAACAATTTTAAATGTCTATGCCCTTAACATGGGAGCAGCCAACTATATAAACCAATTAATAACAAAATCAAAGAAACACATTGACAACAATACAATAATAGTAGGTGACTTTAACACCCCCTTCACTAAAATGGACAGATCATCTAGGCAAAAGATCAACAAGGAAATAAAGGCTTTAAATGACACACTGGACCATATAAACATCATAGATATATTCAGACCATTCCATCCCAAAGCAACAGAATATACACTCTTCCCTAGTGCAATGGAACATTCTCCAGAATAGATCATATCCTGGGTCACAAAACAGGTCTCAACTAGTACCAAAAGACTGGGATTATTCCTTGCATATTTTCAGACCACTTTGAAACTAGAACTGAACCACAAGAGGAAAGTTAGAAAGAACTCAAATACATGGAGGCTAAAGAGCGTCCTACTAAAGAATGGATGGGTCAACAAGGAAATTGAAGAATTTAAAAAATTAATGGAAACAAATGAAAATGAAAACACAATGGTTCAAAATCTTTGGGACATAGCAGAGGTGGTCCTGAGTGGAAAGTATATAGCAATATAAGCCTCTCTCAAGAAACAATAAAGATCTCAAATACACAACCTAAACCTACACATAAAGGAGCTAAATAAAGAATGACAAAAAAAAAAAAAAAGCCTAAACCCAGCAGGAGAAGAGAAATAATAAAGATCAGAGAGAAACCAATGAAATAGAAACAAAACAAAAAAAAGAGTAGAACAGATCAACAAAACTAGGATCCTGTTCTTTGAAAGAATTAATAAGATTGATAAACCCCTGTCCAGACTTATCAAAAAGAAAAGAGAAAGGACCCAAATAAATAAAATCATGAATGAAAGAAGAGAGATCACAACCAACACCAAAGAAATACAAACAATTATAAGAACACATTATGAGCAATGATATGCCAGCAAATTTGACAATCTGGAAGAAATGGATGCATTCCTAGAGACCTATAAACTACCAAAACTAAACCAGGAAGAAATAGAAAACCTGAACAGACCCATAACCAGTAAGGAGATGAAGCAGTCATAAAAAATCTCCCAACAAACAAGAGCCCAGGGCCAGATGGCTTCCCAGGAGAATTCTACCAAACATTTAAAGACAAATTAATACCTATCCTCCTGAAAGTGTTCCAAAAATGGAAATGAAAGAAAAACTTCCAAACTCATTTTATGAGGCCAGCATTACCTTGAACCCAAAACCAGAGAAGGACCCCATCAAAAAGGGGAATTACAGACCAATATCCTTGATGAACACAGATGCAAAAATTCTCACCAAAATACTAGCCAATAGGATCCAACAGTACATTAAAAGGATTATTCACCAAGACCAAGTGGGATTTATTCCTGGGCTACAAGGCTGGCTCAAAATCTGCAAATCAATCAATGTCATACAATACATTAATAAAAGAAAGAACAAGGACCATATGATACTCTCGGAAGATACTGAAAAAGCATTTGACAAAGCACAGCATCCTTTCTTTTTTTTATTTTTTATTTTATTTTATTTAAGCTTTTTTTAATTTAAACATATAATGTAACCCCACCACCCTCTCCCAACCCCTCTCCTTCCCACCCCCCTCAGTTTGTTTAATGACATTAAGAGTCTCTTTTGGTTTGTCTCCCTCCCGATCCCATCTTGTTTCATTTTTTCTTTTCCTACCACCTTAACCCCCAACCCCGTTGCAGCTCCACTTCCCCATATCAGGGAGATCATGTGATAGTTGTCTTTCTCCAGTTGACTTATTTCGCTAAGCATAATACGCTCTAGTTCCATCCATGTCGTCACAAATGGTAAGATTTCATTTCTTTTGATGGCTGCATAGTATTCCATTGTATATCTCTACCACCTCTTCTTTATCCATTTATCTGTTGATGGACATCTAGGTTCTTTCCATAACTTGGCTATTGTGGACATTGCTGCTATAAACATTCGGGTACACGTGCCCCTTCGGATCACTACGTTTGTATCTTTAGGGTAAATACCCAGTAGTGCAATTGCTGGGTCATAAGGTAGCTCTATTTTCAATTTTTTGAGGAACCTCCATGCTGTTTTCCAGAGTGGTTGCACCAGCTTGCATTCCCACCAACAGTGTAGGAGGGTTCCCCTTTCTCCACATCCTCGCCAGTATCTGTCATTTCCTGACTTGTTCATTTTAGCCATTCTGACTGGTGTGAGGTGGTATCTCATTGTGGTTTTGATTTGTATTTCCCTGATGCCCAGTGATGTGGAGCACTTTTTCATGTGTCTGTTGGCCATCTGGATGTCTTCTTTGCAGAAATGTCTGTTCATGTCCTCTGCCCATTTCTTGATCGGATTATTTGTTCTTTGGGTGTTGAGTTTGCTAAGCTCTTTGTAGATTTTGGATACTAGCCCTTTATCTGATATGTCGTTTGCAGATATCTTTTCCCACTCTGTCAGTTGTCTTTTGGTTTTGTTGACTGTTTCCTTTGCTGTGCAAAAGCTTTTGATCTTGATGAAGTCCCAATAGTTCATTTTTTCCCTTGCTTCCCTTGCCTTTGGCGTTGTTCCTAGGAAGAAGTTGCTGTGGCTGAGGTCGAAGAGGTTGCTGCCTGTGTTCTCCTCAAGGATTTTGATGGATTGCTTTCTCACGTTGAGGTCCTTCATCCATTTTGAGTCTATTTTCGTGTGTGGTGTAAGGAAATGGTCCAATTTCATTTTTCTGCATGTGGCTGTCCAATTTTCCCAACACCATTTGTTGAAGAGGCTGTCTTTTTTCCATTGGATATTCTTTCCTGCTTTATCGAAGATTAGTTGACCATAGAGTTGAGGGTCTATTTCTGGGCTCTCTATTCTGTTCCATTGATCTATGTGTCTGTTTTTGTGTCAGTACCATACTGTCTTAATGATGACAGCTTTGTAGTAGAGCTTGAAGTCTGGAATTGTGATGCCACCAACTTTGGCTTTCTTTTTCAATATTCCTTTGGCTATTCGAGGTCTTTTCTGGTTCCATATAAATTTTAGGATGATTTGTTCCATTTCTTTGAAAATATTGGATGGGATTTTGATAGGCATTGCATTAAATGTGTAGATAGCTTTAGGTAGCATAGACATTTTCACAATATTTATGCTTCCAATCCATGAGCATGGAACATTTTTCCATGTCTTTGTGTCTTCCTCAATTTCTTTCATGAGTACTTTATAGTTCTCTGAGTATAGATTTTTTGCCTCTTTGGTTAGGTTTATTTCTAGGTATCTTATGGTTTTGGGTGTAATTGTAAATGGGATTGACTCCTTAATTTCTCTTTCTTCTGTATTGCTATTGGGGTATAGATATGCAACTGATTTCTGTGCATTGATTTTATATCCCAACACTTTACTGAATTCCTGTAAGAGATCTAGAAGTTTTGGAGTGGAGTCTTTTGGGTTTTCCATATAAAGTATCATGTCATCTGCAAAGAGTGAGAGTTTGACTTCTTCTTTGCTGATTCTGATGCCTTTAATTTCTTTTTGTTATCTGATTGCTGAGGCTAGGACTTCTAGTACTATGTTGAATAGCAGTGGTGATAGCGGACATCCCTGCCGTGTTCCTGACCTTAACGGAAAAGCTCTCAGTTTTTCTCCATTGAGAATGATACTTGCAGTGGGTTTTTCATAGATGGCTTTGATAATATTGAGGTATGTGCCTTCTATCCCTACACTTTGAAGAGTTTTGATTAGGAAGGGATGTTGCACTTTGTCAAATACTTTTTCAGCATCTTTTGAGAGTATCATATGGTTCTTGTTCTTTCTTTTGTTAATGTACTGTATCACATTGATTGATTTGCGGATGTTGAACCAACCCTGCTGCCCTGGAATAAATCCCACTTGGTCGTGGTGAATAATGCTTTTAATGTACTATTGGATCCTATTGGAGAAAATCGTGCGTAATCAGTCCCATCTCACTGGCTCCTGGCTGCGCTCCGAGCTCACCCAGCCTGTGACCAAGCATCTCTGTCTCTGGCAGAGTCCCACCTGGAGTCTCCGAACCCCATAGACCCCTGAGCTCTCCCGGGTCGGAGTCTCCCCGGATCTTGTGGGGACCCCCCGCACAGACCACCGGCCCGTGTCACAGAGCACCGGCCCGTGTCACAGGCCACGGCTCTAGGAAACCTCGGCTCTGTCTCCGCAGCCAGCTTCCCCGCTCTAATACCTGTGCGCTCTGCGACACTCAGACACCCCCGATCCTTCTGTGACCCCGGGGGACCTGAGTCCACGCTGTCCCCATGAGGTCTTCACCCCAGTTTAGCCTCTGGAGCGATGTCCCTCCGTGGGGCAGACTTTTAAAAGTCCTGATTTTGTGCTCCGCCACTTGCCGGGAGCCGGCCCCTCCCCCTGGGGTCTATCTTCCCATCGCATTGGATTCACTTCTCCGCTGGTCCTACCTTTTAGAAAGTGGTCGATTTTCTGTTTCTAGAATTATTGTTTTTCTTCTCTTCGATCTCCTGTTGGATTTGTAGGTGTTCGGAATGGTTTGATAGGCTATCTAGCTGATCTCCTGCTGGCTGATGTCGTCTCAGCCTGCTACTTCTCCGCCATCTTGACTCCTCCCTACAGCATCCTTTCTTGATCAAAACTCTTCACAGTGTAGGGATAGAGGGTACATATCTCAATATCATAAAAGCTATCTATGAAAAATCCACAGCAAAAATCATTCTCAATCGGGAAAAACTGAGAACTTTTCTGTTAAGGTCAGGAACACGGCAGGGATGTCCACTATCACCACTGCTATTCAACATAGTACTAGAAGTCCTAGCCTCAGCAATCAGACAACAAAAAGAAATTAAAGGCATCAGAATCAGCAAAGAAGAAGTCAAACTCTCACTCTTTGCAGATGACATGATACCTTATATGGAAAACCCAAAAGACTCCACTCCAAAACTTCTAGATCTCTTACAGGAATTCAGTAAAGTGTTGGGATATAAAATCAATGCACAGAAATCAGTTGCATATCTATACCCCAATAGCAATACAGAAGAAAGAGAAATTAAGGAGTTGATTCCATTTACAACTGCACCTGAAACCGTAAGATACCTATGAATAAATCTAACCAAAGAGGGAAAGAATCTGTACTCAGAAAACCATAAAGTACTCATGAAAGAAATTGAGGAAGACATAAAGAAATAGAAAAACTATCCATGCTCATGGATTGGAAGAACAAATGTGAAAATGTCTATGCTACCTAAGCAATCTACACATTTAATGCAATCCCTATCAAAATACCATCAACTTTTTTTCAAAGAAATGGAACAAATAATCCTAAAATTTATATGGAACCACATAAGACCCCAAATAGCCACAGGGATGTTGAAAAAGAAAGACAAAGTTGGTGGCACACAATTCCAGACTTCAAGCTCTGTTACAAAGCTGTCATCATGAAGACAATATGGTATTGGCACAAAAACAGACACATAGGGGCACCTGGGTGGCTCAGTGGTTTAAGGCCTCTGCCTTCGGCTTGGGTCATGATCCCGGGGTCCTGGGTTCGAGCCCCACATTGGGCTCTCTGCTCAGCAGGGAGCCTGCTTCCCCCTCTCTCTGTCTCTGCCTGCCTCTCTGCCTGCTTGTGATCTCTCTCCCTGTCAAATGAATAAATAAAATATTAAAAAAAAAACCAGACACATAAATCAATGGAACAGAATAGAGAACCCATAAATGGACTCTCAGCTCTGTGGTCAACTAATCTTCAACAAACAGGAAATAATGTCCAATGGAAAAAAGACAGTCTCTTCAACAAATGGTGTTGGGAAAACTGGACAGCCACATGTAGAAGAATGAAACTGGACCACTTCCTTACACCACACATGAAAATAGACTCAAAATGGATGAAAGACTTGTATGTGAGACAAGAATCCATAAAAATCCTTGAGGAAAACACAGGCAGCAACCTCTTTGACCTCAGCCACAGCAACTTCTTCCTAGAAACATCGCCAAAGGCAAGGGAAGCAAAGGCAAAAATGAACTATTGGGACTTCTTCAAGATCAAAAGCTTTGCACAGCAAAGGAAAGAGTGAACAAAACCAAAAGACAACTGACAGAATGGGAGAAGATATTTGCAAATGACATGTCAGATAAAGGGCTAGTATCCAAAATCTATAAAGAACTTATCAAACTTAACACCCAAAGAACAAATAATCCAATCAAGAGATGTGCAGAAGACATGAACAGACGTTTTTATAAGGAAGACATCCAAATGGCCAACAGACATATGAAGAAGTGCTCAACATTACTTGGCATCAAGGAAATACAAATCAAAACCACAGTGAGATACCACCTCACACCAGTCAGAATGGCTAAAATGAACAAGTCAGGAAATGACAGGTGTTGATGAGGATGTGGAGGAAAGGAAACCCTCCTACATTGTTGGTGAGAGTGCAAGCTGGTGCATCTGCTTGGGAAAACAGTACAGAGGTTTCTCAAAAAGTTGAAAAATAGAGTTACCCTATGAGCCATCCATCACACTACTGGGTATTCACCCTAAAGATACAAATGTAGTGATCCAAAGGGGCACGTGAACCTGAATGTTTAAAGAAGCAAAGTCCACAATAGCCAAACTTTGAAAAGAACCTAGATGTCCACCAACAGATGAATGGATAAAGAAGATGTGGTATATATCTACAATGGAATAGTATGCAGCTATCAAACACCCCAAAATCTTGCCATTTGCAATGACATGGGTGGAACTAGAGGGTATGTTAAATGAAATGTCAATCAGAGAAAGACAATTATCATATGATCTCTCTGATAGGCGGAATTCAAGAGGCAGGGCAGTGGGTTGTGGGGGGATGGGATGGAAAAATGAAACAAGATGGGACCAGGGAGAAAGACAAACCATAAGAGACTCTTAATCTCAGGAAACAAACTGAGGGATGCTGGGGGGTGGAGGGGAAGGGATAGGGTGGCTGGGTGATAGAAAATGGAGAGGGTATGTGCTATGGTGAATGCTGTGAATTGTGTAAGACTGATGAATCATAGATCTCTACCCCTGAAGCAAATAATACATTATATGTTAAATACATACATACATAAATACATACTATGGGAAGTATATAGACCAAGGCAATAAAGTTTAGAGTCCAGGAATAAACCTAAAACAAATTAAATGAATGAATGAATAAATAAATAAATAAATGAAGAGTAATCTAGTAAGTAAATGTTTCCCTGAGTTCAGTGGGCCACTCTAGGAAATTAATTAGATTAGATCCACTGAGGAGGTCATGGGAACTTATGATATATGGCCAGTCAGTTAGAGCTATAGGTAAACAACTGGCACCTAAAGTGGAGAGCTATCTTATGAGACATCCCTTAAGATGTGGAATCTTGTGCAATCTTTAGGTAGACAGTGTTGGAAATGAGTTCAATTATAGGACACCCAGTGGATGCTGGAGAGTTGTTGGATGTGTGGGGAATTCCTGCCCCTGACACACATATAAACTTACATGGTATTTGGTGATCATAACCCTTTTATTAAGAAACACTGGTTTAGGGGGCACCTGGGTGGCTCAGTGGGTTAAAGCCTCTGCCTTCAGCTCAGGTCATTATCCCAGGGTCCTGGGATCGAGCCCCGCATCGGGCTCTCTGCTCAGCAGGGAGCCTGCTTCCCTTCCTATCTCTCTGCTTGCCTCTCTGCCTACTTGTGATCTCTCTCTGTCAAATAAATATTAAAAAAAGAAAGAAACACTGGTTTAGACCTTTAGACCATATGATGTGCTTCTTGTGGTTTTTCAAATAATAAAAACCATAATATGAATAGTTGGACCTGTAATAGGGTCAGAAGTCAGATATTTGGGAAGTAACCTTGAGAACATCCTAAAATAGTTCTAAGTACCACAGCCGAGGCTGGAGGGTAGGTTTTTAACCCTTTCAATCTCTACACCCATCTGTCTGAACAGAACATATTCTACCATGACAAAATGGCAATTCTCAGTCCAACATTATAACTTTCAGTTCAGTATAACCTTCATGGAATACTTTCATCTTTCACTTAAGTTTTCATATACTTATAGTGGTTTCTTTCAGTTGAAATTTGTAAATTAAAAAAATGATAAATTCCTAACTTCACTTTCAAAGAAGAGTCTTTTTCACCAGTCAAAAGATTTTTTTTAAATACCTCTCAGATTACAAATTAGCCTATTTTGATCGTATCCAGTACATTATAGCTTAAGTTATAGGGGATAGAATAAATGCTGGCAAAAATGTGTGAAAATTTTGTGGATGAGTCATTCCTAGAATATTTCTTGAATGTACCAATTTTGTTTCCTTTCCCCCTGCTAGTGATTTACAATTTGTTTACAAGTAAGTTTTGCCTGCTATTGGAACATTGCTGCCAGGTGCAGATCTATTGGAGAAGATTTTATTGAAGAAGCTTTATTGTTTCTTTACAAATAACCTTTTGAAGTGCAGTTTAAATAGCATAAAATTCACTCATTATAAGTATACAATTCAATGACTTTTAATTAATTTTTATCATTTCACATTCATCATTATGATCCAGATATAAAACATTTCCAGAATCCTGAAAATATTTCTCATGCCCACTTACAGTTAATTCTCACAACCACCCCAAGCCCTAAGCAACACTGATCTGCAATTTCTACACACTTGCCTTTATAAGAAATTTTATTTAAATAGAATCATACAATATGTAGGCTTCTGTGTCTAACTTCTTTCACTGACAAATGTTCTTGAGGTTAATCCATCAGTAGTTCATTTTCACTCCTGGGTTGAATTTCAGTGCACAGTTTTATTTCACTTTATCCATCCACCAGTTTACGGCTATTTGGATTGTTACCTTTTTCTGGTTATTGTGAATAGTGCTCCTCTAAACGTTTGCATACAAGTCTTTGTGGGGAAATACATATTCACTTGGTCAGGGTAGATGCCCTGGAGTGGAATTACTGGGTCATCTGATAGGTGTATGTTTAACTTCTTAAAGAAAATACCGAACTGCTTCTGTCGTTACTGTACCATTTTACATTCGTACCAGCAATGTATATACTGGTCCACTTTCTCCCCATCCTTGCCAATACCTACTATTTTCAGGTGTTTTTGAACATAGCCATTCTAATGGGTCTAAGTGGTATCTCTTTGTGGTTTAAATGTGCATTTCTCTAGTGACTAATGAAATTAAGCATCTTTAAAGTGGTCTTCTTATAACTTCTTTGATGAAATGTCTATTTGAATATACTGCACCAGGAAACCATTCAAATCTCTCACCTTTGCTTTGCCTCTTGGTGACACTATTTTCCAGTTCCATGAAATGACAATTACTTGATTGGTGAGCTATAAGAGTCCCTGTTCAGGTATTTCAGTGGGTTGATAAGGAGATAAAAGACACTAACACTTTGGAAAGGTATTAACTTGAAGTTACAAAGCTACCTTAGCCCTTAATATGTCTGAACCCATGTAGACCCTCTCCTGAATGCAGCTGATAGGTGCTGGACGACAATTCTGAAGCCAAAGATTTTTAATCTCAAAAAATCTAACTTCTCTCAAGAGCTGATTTTGAAAAGGAATTCAGAAGGAATTTATCTGAATGAACTCTAGTTTAAACTACAAGAAATGTCAAAGGTGAACCACCTTATGAATTAAAGATGAAATGGTCCAGACAATGGGATATTATTGAGAAACAAAAAGCAATGAGCCATCTGCCAGAAAGGAAAAAGAAAAAGGAAACTTAGATGCGTGTTACTAATTAAAAGAGCCAAACTGACAAGGCTACCTACTGTATGATTCCAACCATGTGATATTCTGGAAGAAGCAAAACTATGACACAGTAAAAAGATCAGTAGTTGCCAGTGGCCCACGGGGAGCAAGAGACAAAAAGGTGGAGCTAAGAGAATTTTTAGGACAGTGCAATTACTCTGTATGATACTGTAATGATGGAGATGTGTCATTGTACAGCTGTCTACACCCAGAGGATGTGTAACACCAAGAATAAACTCTAATGTCCACTATGGATTTTGGGTGATAATGATGTGTGAATGTAGGTTTATCAGTTGAAATAAATGTACCACTCAAGTGGGGGATGTTGATAGTGGAAGAGGCCCTGTGTGTGTGACAGCAGGGGGTAACAGGAAATCTCTGCACTGTCTGCTCAATTTTACTGTGAATCTAAAACTGCCTGAAAAATAAAGTCTACTAAAAAAAAAATAAAGCATTTCTATGTAGGGAAGATGTATTCATTGCAATCCAAGCAATTTAGTGTCTGGGCCACCTCCTTTACTTTTCACGCCCTCTCTGTCAAATCCTTAGTTTTATGGGAAAAGTCAATGAGTTGTTCCCTACACTAATTTCTTCAGCAGCCTGTGCATTTTTTTTTTTTAAACATGCATGCCACAAACCACTCTGCTTGCTAGTCACTCCATACCCTACCTTCAAATTTGCAAAACTCCTGTTTGGAGGCCTGTGCTTTTCATTTCCGTGGGCTTTTGTTGTTATTTGTTTTCAGTTAAACTAAAATAAAAAGATTCTTCTCACCCTGTGGAACAGGAGATACGGCTATATAACAATGCTATAGCAATATTCTGTTTAGAAAAGTCACAGTTCGGTTCACAAGCTTAAGAAATGCTATAATATAGAATTTACCAGCTTACCTTTGCTGGTTTGTATTGCAAACTCATTCCTGGAAAGCTGTGAGGGAAAGACTTTTCTCTTTTGATTGTCAGCTACAGTTCATTTCTCTAGATTAACCTAATGAGAACGAGTCTGAACAATTCTGAGAACAGACTTGCTTGCAGTTAGAGAGACTCAGGATTGCTCCAAACCAAGTCTTATGGCCTATTCTTCCCTGCCATATCTCAAGCCACAGTGAAGCTGTGGGGAAAAAAAAATGCCCATTAAAAAGTGCTTCGCAATTCTGGGACCCCACACTGTGTTGCTTCTAAATATATTGGTTCTGTGCTGATCAAGTGCAGACTAGGCTCCCACTAATTTACAAAAATAAATCCCATTCCCACTGGACTGATTCTGTGACCTGATTCTGTGAAGGCTAGAGCACATCTCCTAGATACCCTTGTTTGTTCAGGACTTGGCAGAGAGCCATGCATATGGAATTCATTCAGTAATTACTTGTTGACTAAACAAACATTGAATATTATCTTAACATCCTTAAGTGTTAAGTTTGTGAAATGTTGAATGAGTATCCAGAGAGACTACCTTCTAGCTCAGTATTTTCAGGCTTCTTTAAATTTGTTCCTTTTGGTGAAATACAGTTAAAATGAAGAAACCAGTGCTATATATTCTGGAATGGTGCTAACACATTGTAAATAAATACAGAATTACCAATACCTAACTGTGCCACTTTAATTCTCCTGTAATTTACTCAAATGTGTTTTATCTTACAAACATTCATTAGATTGGTTGTATAACTACTATGCCTAGAAAGGAAGGGTTGCAGAGGTAAATCAGGAAGAAAGCTTACTTTCAAAGGAGCTTAGAATTCAGGGTAGGAGGCAGAGAGTTAAACAAATAATATAAGGGATTAAATGCAGGTAGGAGGCATGGAGTGGGGAAACAGAGAAAATACTGATTGTCAATAGAATCATCCTGAAACTTCCAAATATGAGCATCAGTGATAACGCCTGGTTTATACTCTCAGGGATATAGGGTTGTGAGCAGCAGCAGGTAAAAGGCACTGCTCCCGAGTCCCAGTGATGTGGCTAATGCCCCAGTTTAAGGGAGCCAAAGGATGTTAGAATGACGAATACAACCCTCTAGACCTGTCACATTAGTTTTTCTGAGCATAGGCATATTAATTTGTAATATTGTCTAAGTTTTTTCTAGAGTCTATTATTCGTTGGTTTCAGATTTGAAGTTTCTGGAAGCCATGTTATTTTAGCGGATAGAAATTAAATTGAAAATGTGTAACCTATAGGGGGCACCAGGGCTGCTCAGTAGGTTGAGAGGCCATTCTGAGATGATCTCAGGGTGGTGGGATCAAGCCCGGTATCAGGCTCCTTGCTTAGTGAGAGTCTGTTAGAGATTCTCTCCCTCCCTCTTTCCTGCCACTCCTCTTTCTCTCTACACAGATAAAACAAAACAAAACAAAAAGAAAGAAAGAAAGAAAAGAAAAGAAAATGTGTAGCCTATAGAAATGAAATGTACTATTTTATTTTTGACTTGACTTTTGGGAGTGCTGTGCTATTCTAGAGGTTCACAAATATTGCAGATGACACCTCCCTGCCTATCTTTATTGTCTTTTAGTACATGAAATTCACCATCCTTTACTTGACACTTTTAGGAAAAGGGCTGCAAAGGCTGTTGACAACCTTTTTAATTAAAATGGCACATTAAAATTTTAACATTTTCTAATACGAATATTTTTTAAATTAAACTTTTTATTTTTTAATAATTACAGAATCACAGGCAGTTGTAAGGTATTATGGAGAAGTCCTGTGTATCCTTCACTGAGCTTTCCCTAATGTATATATTTTACCTAATTATAATCCTATATCCAAACTAGGAATTTGGCACTGGCACAGTCTGTGCTTATATTTCTGCAGTCAAATGCTCTATCACTGAGCTATACCCCTGTGCTTTTATTTCTGAGTCATCTTATCTTCTGGGTAGTTTTATAGCCACGGTAGCAATCAAAATACAGAACTATCCCATGACTACAAAAATCTCCCTTCTGCGGGTTCCGTTTAGTCCCATCCTCCTCCCTGCCATCCCAGACTATCCCCAGTTGCTGGCAACTGCTACTCTGTTTACCATTCCTATATTTTTATTTTAAAATGTCTTGTGAATAAATTCACCTAGCATGAAACCTTATGAGGTTGGCATTTTTCATTCAGCCTAATGTCCTTGAAAACCATCCAAGTCATTGTGTGCATTAATAGCTTATCCCTTTTTATTTCTGTAGACTGTTACATGATCTGAATGTACCAGTTTGTTCCACCATTGAGGGGCATTTTAAGTTGTTTCAGTTGTAGGCTATTACAAATAAGGCTGCTTCGAATAAAGGGGTACAGGCTTTGTGGGAACATTAGTTTCATTTGTTTGAGATAAATGTTTAAGAGTACAAATTGCTGAATCATATAGTAAGGTATGTTTAATATTTTAAGAAACTGACAAAATATTTTTCAGACTGACTGTATGATGTGACATTCCTACTAGCAATTGGGGCAAGATCCAGTGTCTCTAAATCCTTGCCAGCATTTGATATTGCCACTGTTTTCTCTTGAGCTAATCTAATAGGTGAATAATGATATCTCATGGTGGGTTTAATTTGCATTTCCCTAATGGCCAGTGATGTTGAACCTGTTTTTATGTGCTCATTTGTCATCAGTATATCATTTCCAAGGAAATGTCTCTTAATGTACTTGTCACTTATTTTATTGAATTGTTTTTTTAATGTAGAGTCCTGAGAATTAGTTAACTGCTCTAAATATGAGTCCTTTGGTGGATGTGTGGTTTGCAAAGATTTTCTCTCAATTCATAAAATATATGGACATCCTCTTGATGGGATCTTTGGTAAGGCAAAGATTTAATTGTGATTAAGCCCAATTTAGAGATTTTTTTAAATAATGCTTTTCAAATTATATCTAAAACTACTCATTAAATCCAGGTTCTGAAGATTTTCTTCTATCATCTAAAATTTCAGATTTTTGTGTTTAAGACTTAACTCTGTAACTGAATGAATTAGTTTTTATAGAAAGTATGAGACGTAGGTGGACAATTACTTTTTTGTCCATAGATGTTCAATTGTTCCAGAACTATTTGTGGAAAAGGGTATTCTTACTCCACTGAATTGTATCTGCATCTTTGAAAAAATCAACTGGTCCTACTAATCTGTTCCATTTATCTATGTGTCTGTTGTTCTACAAGGCCATATGATCCTGATTGGAGCTATGTATTAAGTCTTCAAATTGGGTAGGATAATTCCTATCTATCTATCTATTTATAAGTAGGCTCCATGTCCGGTGTGGAGCCCAATGCTTGAGCTCACGATCCTGAGTTCAAGACCTGAGCTGAGATCAAAAGTTACATGCTCAGCAGACTGAGCCACCCAATCACCCCTCTTATTTTTTTTTTAATTATTCATAGCTAGACTAGTTCCTTTGCTTTCTCATGTAAATTTTAGGATAATTTTGTCTGCACGTATCTATAGAAAATCTCATTAAGATTTTGATAGAAATTGCATTAAACCTCTACAAATTTCAGGACAATTAACACCCTTACTATGTTGAGTCTTCCCATCCATGGCTAAAATCTCTATTTAGGGATTTTTAATATATATTAATTAGCATTTTTAGTTTTCAGGATATAAATATAAGTTATATTGGAGATATATATGTACCTATAGTGATTATAAGTAGTATTACATTTTTTTTCATTATTATTATTTTTTTTTACTTTATTTAAGCTTTATTTAAACATATGATGTAACCCCACCACCCTCACCCAACCCCTCTTCCCCCCACCCCCCTCAGTTTGTTTTATGACATTAAGAGTCTCTTTTGGTTTTTCTCCCTCCCGATCCCATCTTCTTTCATTTTTACTTTTCCTACCACCTTAACTCCCACCCCCGTTGCATCTCCACTTCCTCATATCAGGGAGATCATGTGGTAGTTGTCTTTCTCAAGTTGACTTATTTCGCTAAGCATAATATGCTCTAGTTCCATCCATGTCGTCGCAAATGGTAAGATTTCATTTCTTTTGATGGCTGCATAGTATTCCATCGTATATATATATCACTTCTTCTTTATCCATTCATCTGTTGATGGACATCTAGGTTCTTTCCATAACTTGGCTATTGTGGACATTGCTGCTATAAACATTCGGGTACACGTGCCCCTT